>NW_020718197.1:0-23794 GCF_900518725.1 Notechis scutatus
ATGACATGTATATTTTGATGGAAAACAGTATTAATTTTATAAAATACCTATGCATTTTTTAAAAAACCTATCTTTATGAATTTGTTATTAGCATTTTAGAATTGTATGTTCATAAGTTTGAAGGAGACTGTCATGCCCTTGTTGGAGTCTGAATCTGAGGAGGAAGATGAACATCTGACAGGGAGTGGGAGTGTGGCTCCATTGGCTGTGGAGGAGGCTGGGGAAGGGCAAATTCCGGCTGGGCAGAGCAGGGAAGAGGTAGAACAAGGGAGAGGGAGTTCAGAGGAAGACCCAGGCCCACCTCCTCTTCATCCTAGGGCATGCAAGGAGGAACGGAGAAGGGAGCAACGTTGGTTGTGTGGCTTACAGGGGAGGAAAGGGCCCTGATTCCCTTCATTAGCCATAGCTGGGAAGACAGTTGATAAGAAAGGCAGGCTGCATGTTGCAGGCTGCTTGGAGCAAACTTTATCTTGTGTTGTCGTGGCTTATCTCTGTTCTTGGCGGCTTCCCAACCGTGTGAGTTTTGCCGTGCCTTCAAGTCTGACATTCTTGCTCCTGCCCTGCCAAATGAATTACTTCAGTTTGGCTTGTTTGGACTTTAAGTTTCCGTTTGTGTTGACCATGTTTTGGACTTAATTTTCTGCAGTCAAAGGCTGTTCCTGGGAGAGTTTTTCTCCAGCCAGAAGGAACCTGGACATTGGGGGCAAAGTTGGAGATAATAAAGGGACTCCTATTTATTATTTGACTGTGTTGCCTTTGTGCCACGCCCTGGGTCATCACAGAGACCACGAAACTATCTAGCATAACCCCTCCTGTCTGCAGTTAAAGCTTCTCTAAGTGATGGCTGCTGGGTCTTTGCATTAAAACAATCAGTGAAGGGGAAACTGAATTTCTCTGGTCTTTGTTCATTCTGAGCCTTTGCTTTCCAGACTTCGTCTTTGCAGATTCCAGCTATCTGCTGATATTCTACCTTACTCTTTACTCTTGTCACTCTTTTCCATTTTTTTGTATCTGTCCTTTTTGTCTTTCAATTTGTCAGAGAGATCTTTGTGCAGCGATGCTGGTTTCTTCTTGGATTTCTTATTTTTCTTTTTCAGTATTGTGCTGGACTGGGCTTTTATGATCATATTTTCCAGAGTTTCCCAAGCTTCTTGAGTTGTTTTCCTCTTTAGGGTTTTCATCCTAAGGAATCTTTCCCAAGTTCTCTCTGAGTTTATTAAAATCAGCTGTTTTAAAATCTGGGACTCTGGTATCATTATGTAATATTGCTTGTGTTTGTGTTATGTTGAATTCTAGTATCACATGGTCACTTTTACCCAAGGTTCCTGCAGTTTCAACTCTCTCTATCACTTCTTCTATGTTTGCAAGAATTAAGTCCAGTGTGGCTGTCCCTCTAGTTTCACCCTCTACCTTTTGGACAACAAAGTTTTCAACTAGTTTGATTAGGAACTTATTTGATTTTTCACTTGATGCAGAATTAGTTTTCCAGGATATCAGGATAATTGAAGTCCCCCATTACTATTGTTGTGTGTTTCCCGCATATGTTTGTTAGTTGGTTGGCAAAAAGGACATCTATTTTTTCTGCTTGATTGGGTGGCCTGTAGTATATCCCTACGGCAATGTCATTCTTTTTTTCTATTAAATTGACCCATAGGAATTTTTTTTCTTTGGTTTTGTTCATTTCTGTAGCAGTATTGTGGTCCTTTACATACAGTGCAACTCCATCTCCTCTTTTATGGGATCAGGGTTGGGTTTTTTTTTAAGAGTTTGTATCCTTCTATCACTATGTTCCAGTCAAGAGTTTCATCCCATCAAGTTTCTGTAATTCCAACTATATCATATTGTATTAATCATGTATTAATAATTCAAATTCATCCTGTTTGTTCCCCAAACTTTGTGCATTTGCATCTAGACATTTGAGATCTTTATGTCTGATTCTGAGGATGCTTCCTTTGTCTCCTATTTGATGTTTGAGTTTGTCTTCCTTCCCATCCCTCCTTACCTCATTATTTGACTTGCTTTCTAGGGGGGTTTGCTTCTGTTCTGAAGCACATCATTAATGACATCAATAACCAATTATTTATATGATTATTAGGTAAAGGTAAAGGTTCCTCTTGCACATACGTGCTCATCTCCATTACAAAGCCAAAGAGCCAGCACTATTCAAAGATGTTTCCATAGTCATGTGGCCGATAACATGATTATTATCCAACCATTAAAATGCTACTAATTTATTATAATCAGTGAACTGTACACACACACACACACACACACACACACACACACACAAATGTCTATATTAAAGCTGCCTTACTTTGTTAAGTCCTAGTTGCTAAAAATCAGATATTTTTCTTGTGGCTTTCATTTGTGCATTTATCTATATAAGAAAATCATAAATATTTTTCTTGAAGCTTAGTATCTTTTAGTAAGTTCAAACTACTTTTTTCTATGAGTTGATATAAAGATTTTACCCAAAATCATGAATTGTCAACTGTACTTTTCTCTATCACAGAAAATATAGACTAGATGATCAATGACTAATTGCTATTTTAAACTAGCAAGTTTTATGAGGAACATTGAACAATTATTGAGTACAAAGACAATTTTTATCCACATACCATCCAGCTGTCACATAACTGGATTATTAATCATATCAAACAATTGCTTTACTAAAATCTAGTTATATCACCAGAATTTCATAATTATTTAGGAAGTGTAATAATACGTGAAAATGAATTTTCAGACAATGAGAAGAGCTTCTGCCTGGGATTCAAATAAGAGAGGGAAACCCATAGCTGTGTAGTATGAGAGAAAGAATGATAAAGAATTCTCCTAAATTTTCAGGCTGAAAAAATGTTGGTAGTTGGTACATCCTGTTTACACTTTCAGAATTGTTAAATTCTGTTAATGCAACATCACAATAAAGTAGAATGAGCTCATCTGGCTATGTTTTGTATCTGATTTACCCGGGACAACATTAGCCAGGCAACTTTCTTCCTGACAAATACATGCTTTATGATAATTACCCTGTTGATTTCAAGGGCTTTATGAATAAACTTTGCATTTGTTTGTTTGCTCAATTTATTTGTGATCCAGTCTAGAATGCTCCCTGTACTTTCCCAATTTCATCAATTATTTATTTTATCCGTATTTATATGATTGACAAATTTTGCTGGACCTTTCTTTTTCCCTTTTGAGGACAGTGATAACACTTGTTCTCCAAACTCAGGATATTTGCAAGTCTGACAGAAAGTAGCAGAAAAACTCAAATCTGAAAAAAAAAAAACCAATGTGGGATAGAAAAACCAAGGTTTTTGCTTTTATCATTCCTGGATATTTCTGTTCTAGTTCCATCCATTTCTGAAGAAGAATGAGTTTTGCAATCTTTCCCACGTGAAACTGTACTTGGACCAAAATGGTGATGTGGCAGCAGATCTGAACATCATAAGCTTGATAGTTCTCTCCAGGAAGGATCCCATTAGAGAGCAACTGGGGAGTTTTGAAAGACAGAGACTTACTATCGATCAAGATGCTCTTTTACAGCTAATGTTGCTCAATAAGGTGGGTGAAACATTGGTATATTTTCTCTGTTTTCCAAAGCCTTGCAATACTTTTCAAGTGGTTAAGCCTATTCACTAATACAGTGAGGATTGAATATGGGAAATAGAATCCTTATAAAAGTAAAGTTTCCCCTCGCACATACGTGCTAGTTGTTTCTGGCTCTAGGAGGCGGTGCTCATCTCCATTACAAAGCCGAAGAGCCAGCGCTGTCCAAAGACGTCTCCGTGGTTATGTGACCAGCGATGACTAAATGCTGAAGGCGCACGGAATGCTGTTACCTTCCCACCAAAGTGGTCCCTATTTTCCTACTTGCATTTTTACATGCTATCGTACTGCTAGATTGGCAGAAGCTGGGACAAGTAATGAGACCTCATTCTGATACGCAGGGCTAGGGATTCAAACCGCTGAACTGTCGACCTTCTGAACAAGCTCAACAAGCTCAGTGTCTTAGCCACTGAACCACCACGTCCCCCAAACCCTTATAGTTTTTGTAAATGGCTTGGGATACTTCAGTACAATTGGCAAGTGAAGTGAAAGAGGCAAGGATAACTGTAATCAAGACTGGACTTGCTTCTTGTTGACACCATTGGAAATATGCTTTGGAATTCAGGTTTAGTTTGTCATGGCTGGGCAAGTTTACATTCTTAAATAGACCATACTGGTCAGAATTTTCCATACTTGTCTTTCATGCCTTGGGGATAGAAGAACAGGCCTTCTGCTCCTAGGGAGAAGGTCCAAGGCTTTCCATTCACAAGAAATCATAATGACTGTTCTGATGTTCCCTGTCTCAGAAAACTGAAGCACTGAAACAAGGATTGACCCAAAGAAAAGCCCTTCCTCATATTGGAAGAAATGAGGGACAATTTTGGGAAATTTTTTTTACTTAGATTTGGTCTTTAGTTTATCATTTCATATGGAACAGGAGTCTCCAACCTTGGCCACTTTCAGACTTGTGGACTTCAACTCCCAAAATTCTGGGAGTTGAAGTCCACAGGCCTTAAAGTAGCCATGGTTGGAGACCCCTGATATGGAATATCCTTGAATGCTATTGTCTTGATTGTCAGCTACCTTAAGTCTCCCTGGGAAAAAGGAGACTCCATATTTAACCAATAATAAATGTAGCACTGTCTTTTCACGCTAATGAAAAGTGTTGGTGTTGGCTAATTGTGGTTGTTCAACAGAAAAAATATTTTTTTCACCTAGGTTGACCTTAGAAACATCTCTTTTTATCACAGGGTTCATATTCAAGTGATACAGCAAAAAATGCCCAACTTACCTTTTTGGGGGGTCATATTCTCATGACTTTCCTCCATTTCATCTCATTCTAGTTTGAGAAACTGGACAGTTAGTTTTAATCTTAGTTCACCCAGCGTGGTGGCCATATAAAATTAGCAAATAAACATACAAATAAACAAAGAACAGATGCATTAAGGGTGACAGCCCAAATTTGTAATGAAGTTTTCCTTTATTGAAGGTGGCTCTGGACCACTTTCAAATGGGGATGGCCTTGCAATGATACATGTACTCCAGAAGAAACCTTTCCAGATCCAACTGGTCACAGGTTTCTTCATCACAGTTTTATTCAATTTTAATAAATCTAGTAAAATAAAAAAATCCTAAACATTTTAGAATAAATTACATTCTAAACTTTAACATGAATACAGCATCTCACTTGAAATTCATGGGTAAATGAAGAAAGGAGGAGTGCACAGTAATACAACCATGTGGAGGACCATTAATTGTCCCTTCATGCTTAAATCTTTTCTCAATTGTTTTGGTCCCAAATTTATTAACTAGAAATATCCTGTATTGCAATGAGATATTCTAGAAGCAAAAGGAAGAATCTTTTTACGTATCTGATATCAACACAGTTGACAAAGTCCAGAAATATTTCACAAGAAGAGTTCTCCACCCCTCTACTTGTTGCAGAATACCTTATGCCACCAGACTTGAAATTCTAGGCCTAGAAAACCTAGAACTATGCCACCTTCAGTCTGATCTAAGTAAAGTATATAAAATTAAACATTGTAATGTCCTACCTGTCAATGAATACTTCAGCTTCAGCTTCAACCATAACAATACAAGAGCAAACAATAGATACAAAATCAAGGTAGACCGCACCAAACTTGATTGCAGGAAATACGAATTCAGCAACAGAGTGGTCAATGTCTGGAATACTCTACCTGACTCTGTGGTTTTTTCCCCAAACCCCAAAAACTTTAACCTTAGACTGTCTACTATTGACCTCACCCCTTTCCTAAGAGGTCTGTAGGGGGTGTGCATAAGCACACCAACGTGCCAACCATCCCTATTGTTTCTTTTATTTTTCTTATATGTATCCATTTAATGTATTCATAACTATCTTCATACTTATACCTGTTATCTTATAATCGCTTGACTAAATAAACAAACAAACAAACAAACAAAATGAAAAATCTGTCAATAGTTGTATCCAGAGGTGTTCAGCAAGTTTGGACTGGTTCTGGTGTAATGGTAGCGGAAATTTTGGCCAGTTCAGAGAACTGGCAAATAGCACCTCTGGCTGGCCCCACCCATCCACCCCTGCTCTTTCCAGTCCTTTATTCCATTGATTTTTTTAGCTCAGCTGATTCGCATGGAAGAGCAGATTGCTGCACCTCAGCTGAGCTAAAAAACAGCTTGGGTGATCTTTGAGTGCTGCACGAGAGAAGCACGTGGAGCCCACCGAACTGGTTGCATGCAATTTGGAATCCCACCACTGGTTGTATCCCCTGCAACATTGAGTTACTTAAAAAATTCTTATTTACCTAAGTGAAGTCCAGCAACTACTTGACTAATGTTCATGTCTACCTCCATTTTTTTCATTAAGGGTTAGTTGTAACATATTTTGTTTGGCATTCCTTGTTTTCCTGCTTAGTCTCTGCCTCAGTCCAAATGTGTGGAAACTTGTCATCCTGGATTTTTCAAGCAGGCTCGGGAAGGTGAGCCAGTTTGCTGCTATGATTGTGTTCCTTGTCCAGAGGGTACCATCTCCACTCAGGAAGGTGGGTGTTACTAGCAAAAAGGGTACTGGATACATCCAGAGCATTTTGATCAATGTGCATTTTAAAAGAGATATCTAAGGTTAACAATTTTGTGGTTCTCAATATTCAAAGTGCCCAATTTCTTCCATAATGGGAGGAATAAGAATTTTTTTTTTTTGAGGGATGAGCTAGGAAGAGATAGAAGAACATGGTGTATTATGCATGGTTATTTTTGCCATAGGAAATTTTTCTTTTCTTGCCAGTTTGGAGCTGTCCTCCCATCTTCACTGTTCTTGGGAACATCTTCTTCTTTCAAATTGAGAAGTGGTTTCAGATCAATGGCATTTGCTCACCCAAACCCAGTTTATATTACAGGCCAAAAGATATATGAACCAATCAATTCATCAATCAGTCAATCTTTATTAAGGTCATGTAACCACATAAGTAGAAAGATCTAATTCAGATAACTCTGGAGGGAGAGTTCAAGGGACGAGGAAAATACACACAGAAGACTTGTCATAAAAGATGTGGAAGAAGGGACATAAATTACATTTATCATTATTAGGGGTAAAATTTGCCTGTTTTATTTTTAGTGCTGTAATTTTCCATATTATGGTTTAAGAGGTAAAACCCAAATATTGTTTATAGCCCAGTTGAACATTCCCAGATTTAGCATAACTACCATCATGGTTTCCTTGGTTGGATTGTTACTGTGACTTACCTTGCATATTGTATATAAATTAATTAATTAATTAATCAATCAGTCTTTATTTAGATCATGGAACCATATAAACAGAAAGAAGTAATTCAGGGGACCATGGAGGGAGAGGGTTTGGGTTCAAGGGACAAGAGAAACACACACACACAACTCGCCATAAAAGACATGGAACAGTTTTGTGTGAAAGAAGGAATGTAAATTAAATTTACCATTATTAGGGGTAAAATTTGCCTTTTTATTTTTCATGCTTTAAATTTCCATATTATGGATCAAGAGATAAAACACAAATATTGTTTATAGCCCAGTTCAACATTCCCAGATTCAGCATTGCCACCATCATGGTTTCCTTGGTTGGATTGTTCCTGAATCTCTTCTTATCATTCCAATTTTCTTGCTTATTAAATAATGAAATACAAATAGTTACAACAGCAACAAAAAAGAGATATAGTTGTGGTTCTAATAGGGACTATTAACTATTGGTATTAAAAGGAAACCAATTTTACAGAAATCAGGGAGAAAAGAGAACCAACTAAACAATTGTATTTATTTCATATGATGTAACAGAATACAACATTAATACATAAAATTAGCAGAAACAGCATATAAAATGAGTATCAAAATATAAAACACCAGAATAGTAAATTATTTTTAAAATGCATAATAGGAATGATGGGTACAATTATGAATAACATTAAAGTATGTATGAGCAGTTACTAAAGTAGCTAACCCTATCACCGGATATCTGGATCATTTAACCATTGGACAGCAATGCCCTTGAAATGATGTATTTTAAGCAGGGATACAGAGAATATTTTGAGTGGGCATTCCCTTGAAACATGATATAAAGTTCATGGGATGATCCCAAAGTCACAGTTAGTATTGTCAACCTGCCCCTATTGGATTTTTTTTTCAATATTGTCACCTGCCATGGTTGGTCAATATCATCTGACATCCAAAGAAGATCTTTCTTGAAAGGTGAAAAGAGATATAAAAGAAATATTACTTTCTGTTTTCTCAGATACTGAAAAATGCACCAAGTGCCCAGATGATCAATATCCTACCCAGAACACAGTCCAATGTATACAGAAAAGAATAACCTTCCTGTCCTATGAAGAACATTTGGGCATCATTCTGATCTCCTTTGCCCTACTCTTGTTCCTAACCACAGGATTCATTTTATTCATATTCATTAAATACCTAGAAACTCCCATCGTCAAAGCCAACAACCGCAACCTCTCCTACATCCTCCTGGTCTCCCTCTTGCTTTGCTTCTTGTCCTCCTTCTTCTTCATTGGAAAGCCAAGGACAGCCATTTGTCTTCTCCGACAAATGGTGTTCAGCATTGTATTCTCAATAGCTGTGTCATCTGTGTTGGCCAAAACAATCACAGTGGTGCTGGCATTCTTAGCCTCAAAACCAGGGAACAAAGTGAGAAAATGGTTGGGGAAGAGCTTGGCCAACTCCATCATCCTTTCTGGTTCTGCTGGACAAATTTTCATCTGTTCCATCTGGCTAGGAGTTTCTCCTCCATTCCCTGAATCTGACCTGCACACCCAGCCTGGAGAGATCATCCTGCAATGCAATGAAGGCTCTGTCACCATGTTTTATGTTGTCCTTGGCTATATGTGTTTCCTAGCTGCCATTTGCTTTACTGTAGCTTTCCTGGCCAGGAATCTACCTGGGGCCTTCAATGAAGCCAAGCTGATTACCTTTAGCATGCTGGTCTTCTGCAGTGTTTGGGTCTCCTTCCTGCCCACCTACCTGAGCACCAAAGGAAAGTCCATGGTGATTGTTCAGGTCTTCTCCATCTTGGCTTCCAGTGCCGGACTGCTGGGTTGCATCTTCTTTCCAAAGTGCTACCTTATTATCCTGAGACCAGATCTAAACACTAAGGAACATCTAATGATAAAAGTAGAGAAATGACTGCGAAATTGTTTCTTAGGGTCATCACATTTAATTTTTTCTTTGCAATTATTGGTGTTTTGTATTCTTCCTTTGAATCAACGTGACAATTAAGGTTATTTAAAACTGAAGGAAATAAACATATGAAGAGTATAACATTAATCAAATTAAATTCCAACATAATCATCAATTAGTAAAATAAATCAATTAATAATTGAAATTGTCATACACCCAGAAATGAACAAGCTCAGACTCTAAACTCTAAATCTGTTTGAACACAGTCACTTTCCCCCTCTATGACTTTTTCTTTAAAGTAAGTATGCAGGGGAGCTGGGTGTTAAGAGCATGAAGATTACCCTCACTTGCAACACTCTGGATATTTCTGGAGGTTTTGGGTGACATCACAGATCTTATGGGACCTCAGAGTTCCATGACTCTGTGTTGAGTCATAACCATCCTAACATCCTTTCTGGACATGTCCATGGCCTGCTACAAAACAGCACCCAGAAGGCTTAACACCTTCTGTGAAGACTTGATCCACATAATGAAATGGAAAACAGCCATGAATCTTATCCAAACAGCCATATGATACTCTTGTCCCCAAATGGGGAAGATTTCAGCATTCTGCTATGTGAATGGAAAAAATAATCCAAGACAGAAAATGGCAGTTGGAAGAAATATCCTTCTGGGTTCTGTTGTGTCCCTGACTAGCTAAGTCTTCAACCTGGTCCGCATTTTGAGCGGGACCATCTTACTGTTCCCATTGGTTGGTGCCGTTTGACAGCAGACTATATAAGGAGCTGTCAAACGGCATCAGCTGGGGGGGAGTTGGGGCTCCGGCTCCAGCCAGCCGGCTGCCAGCCCAGCTGGGCAGCCATGTTAATCTGTTACTGCTTCAAATAAAGAAACGTTATTCTTCAGCTCCTGTGTCTGCCTGGTGTGTCCGTCTAGACCAATACAACAGGTTCAGTTGCAAATGGGGGAAAAAAGACACTGGAAACATGGTGACTGCCTGGAAAGATGGTTTAATGGTGGACAGGATCACATCCCTTGGAGCTCTTGGCGAAGAAAAAGGGAAAAATGCTGAGGGTCCCTGGGTTTTATACCTTCTCTGGGGCATAGGAAGAGTATCCTGATTGGTTGCTGTCAGAGGTCATAGCTAGCTTTTTAGGTTGTCTGTCTGCTAAGTTTGGTTGCAGCTTAGTAGGTGGTGCAATGAAGGGCAATTAAATGGCTCTGCCTGAAGGAGGTAGATGTTTGTTATGTAGAATAGACTGGCCCAGGCCTTAATGGCCCATTCACAAAGGTGGGGGGAGGGGTTGAGTTTCTGCCTCTCTGAGTTTCTACTTCTCTTTTAGGGGAAATATTCTGCCCTTTTAAGTATAGGCTAAAATAGTTCATTTTCCTAGGAGAGGGGTGGGTTTTAACTTCCAACATGGCAGCAAGGCATCCCTGAGTCTTCACTGTCTAGGTGCAGGATGTGTGTGTGTGTGTGTGTGTGTGTGTGTGTCTATCTATCCAGACACATATCTATCTATCTATCTACACACACACACACACACACACACACACGTAAGCTTTTCAGTGCATTCAGGTGTTTTATGGAAGATATCTCTTCCATCTGTTTTTTTTTTAATCAGTTCCAAGATCAATTCAAAATGTCTTGAGATTTGAGATTGTTGAAAGGCTGGAAAATGCCTTTCTTCTGAGGGTTCGGTTTTCCTGCTGGGAGATCTCCAGTGCAAGGACACAGGCAACTGCTTGGAAGCTGGTTCTTTTTATTTTTCAGGAAGGCGAGAGATAGCAAGATGTCTGCGTTCCTGGGGCTAGCTGGCATTGTATAATAAACCCCTGATTTTTATACTTTTTCTCCTTTTGTGTGTGAGTGCTTGTGTTTGTATTTCTTAATGTTTTAAATCCTGTCAGGGGTTGTCTTCATTTCCGCCGGAGGGTAAACTCCGTGGGGTGCAGAAGGCAAACTTTGCAGGGTGGTTTGATTGGATTATCAGTTTCCTAATGTTTTCTTGTGGCAATCTCCTGTCTGTCTCCTTTGCAATATATTTTGTGTCTTTTGTCTGTTTGTTTAGCTGATTTGGCATGACCTGTTGTTTGTAAGGGATTTCCTTTTCTTGTTTCCCTAGCTTTCTTAATCACTTGGCTTTTGTCTAGGGGGCTTCTTTCAATACCTTTTATTAAATCTCTTTTCCTATGCAAGTTTGTTTTATGGCTGGCCTGATGTTCCCTTTGGGCTTTTCCTGCTTGGGTGTCACCACTGTCCTCATGAAGTTCCCTTTCCACAAGATAAAGTGGCCAAATAATCCAAAGAGGCTTCATTAATTGGCAGGACCATGGATTCAATTGATACAGGATCTTTTGCCTGAAATCTGAAATTTTTAAATTGTAGGCCAGTATTTCTGCCAAACCAAGTGTGATGGGGGAGGGGGGGAAGTTTCCAGCTTTTCCAAAGCTCAGGTCATTTCTGAGGCAGGTGCCTCATCATCATGGCAACCCAGCAGCAGCCAATCAAAGAGGAGGGGAGACACAATGGTTGCCTGGAAACTCAGCCACCAATCAGCCTCATAGAGAAGTGGTTGAATAAAGAAATATGGGGGAGGGAAAGGGGAGGGTATCAAATAAGGATAAAATTAAAAGGTTTTTATTGATGATAAAGTGACAAAAACTCCCAGAAATGCAGACAGAGGGGAGGCTAAGGTCCTAAAAGAGCCCACCCCCTGCAAAAATGGCTGCCATGAAGAGATTCTCCCCAAATATGGATCCTTTGGGGCAGAGGTGGGTTTCTACCAGTTTGCACCAGTTCTATAGATTTTCGCTCGTGTGCAGTAAAAAAAAAAAAAACTGTTTTGTTTAAAAAAAAAACAGTTTTTTTTTTACTTTGGAGCGGCGGATGGGGGCGGGGGCCAGGGCAGTGAAGGAAGGGGCAGGCGGGGGAGAATGAGGAAAGGATTTTCGTGCATGCACAGTAAAAAAAAGTTTATTTATTTCTTTAGTATCTGTTTTGTTTTTATGATTAATAAAAAACAAAAACAGATAGTAAAAAAAAAATACAGAAATAAAAAAAGCAACTTACCAAAAGGGAGACAGGCAACTTCTTGTTACATTGATGTTATACATTGCATGTTTCTGCTTAAATCAATATATAGCAACATCAATGTAACAAGATGTTGCATGCATACATAAATGGATTTTTTTTTAAATAAAACTGTTTTATTTTTTTAAAACATAAACAAAACAAACATAAACATAAACCATCTTCAGTGACATAGTGTGTTGGTTGGTACAAATCACTTGTGCACAACCTCTGCAGTCTTTCCCTTCCAATTTGCATTAATCCTTATATCATAAATCCACTATATATATTTATATTATTACTATTATTAATTACTTACTAGACTACTAATATATCATTTTATGCAAGCAAATCACCATTTCTACTTAATCTACTTTATAATGTTCATTTCATCATCACCAATCTATTCTATAACAATATATCCTTACTTTACCTTACCTCTGTAATTCTATTATACTTATAAAGTATTATAAAATATTTCATAAATGAAAAAGCAAAGCAGAAACAAATATCAATAAGTACAGCAGTGTAACAGAAAAATTATTTAAATTTCTTTGTATGACTTATTTCTAATTTTTTTAATTATATCAACATGTTTATAATTATCAACCTTCTATATTTCATACATAGCAATGATTATTCTCTGCCTAATTTCTACCTCTTATCTCTATCCATTTCTGCACATTGTAATTTTTTAATTTCATTTTCATCTATGGGGATCTCTTCATTTTTCCACTATTGCGCAAACAATTCTAGCCGCTGTTAACATGCATAATATTAAATATGTATTGTACTCCCTTTATGTGGGTACCAACAAAATATTTCTAGTTTTAAAATTTAAATCTATATGTTGCTTTACCATTTTTGCTAACTTGGACACTATATCCTCTTGAATAGCTAGCAGTGCCCAATACTGAATTCATATATTCCAGTTTTTTAAACTGAGGAATAAATTTCAGAAAAAGAATTCAGTATTGCTCTGTGAATGTGCCTATCAATTCCATTTGTAATCTAACTTCTTAGATGATTTTGTACTATTATTATTTTTTTGTACTATATATATCTGCATAAGGCTGTGAAAAGCTTCAGTATATCTTTAAGCTGCATTCTAAAAAGGTTAAGCGACCAAACATGGCTTCCCCTGGTTTCTCTCTCTCTGCTATAGAGAGAGCATTCCATTAGGGACTGTTGGTCCAGGAAAGTAGTCTTGGCTAAGAAAGATTTTTTTGCCACTATTGGCACAAAATAACAAACTCCCTTGGTTTGTTAATAGTATTTCCATTTTAAGTGTTTCTTTTTCAATTAATGAATTGTAATTATGAAAATATCAGCCATTCTTTTATATACACAGTGCAACATCTTTTTTTATAGACTGTCGTTTTCAAATTTACTTTCAGTTCCATCTCAGTCTTGTCTGGTGAAACTTGTTCCTCTTCCATAACATCTTTCAAACACTAACTAGCTATAGTGTCTATAGTGTCAGGGACTTTTAAAGGTAACTAAATATTACTGATCTCCGTTCCACACCTGCTTTCTTCACTTGCCACTGCCTTCACTACTACTACAACAATCCAGTCCAAACCACTGTTGATTTTTTGCAGCAAATTGCAAATTGCCAAGATGAAAAGGCAAATGAGTTTTTCTGCTTTCTTTGGCAAGAAAACAAAAGGAGATCCAAAAGAGTCACAACCACAACCATTGGAGTCTGAGGAAAGCAGAGCCAGCACATCATCCGTCGAAGAAACTGGAGCCAGTACATCATCCACACCATGACAAGAGGAAAGAGCCAGCACATCATCCACACCAGGACCAGAGGAAAGAGCCAGCACATCATCCATCAAAGAAAGCGGAGCCAGCACATCATCCACACCACGGCCAGAGGAAGGATCCAGCACACCATCAGGTACTGGAAGAGCTGAATAAGATATTGAAGGGAACCTTCCTGACTGCTGGACACTGCAGCAGTACAATAATTTTAGGGAAAAATATATGGACTGGACGTTTCCCAGAAAAAAATAGGTTGCAAGTATTGCAGAAGATTTGAAATTTCGACCAAAGAAAAATTGCAGTCAGTTCAGCAGAGGCGGAAAGGGGCTTCTCGCAGATGAATATAGTATGTTCAGAAAGCAGAAGTCGCCTTACAGTTTCCAATATTACAAACTTCCTGACCATCAGTCTAATTGGCTTACCAGTGCAAAAATGGGACCCTGTTCCTATAGTAAAGAAGTGGTTATGGGCACATCATCACACAGCTGATGATGCTCATGTTAAACACAAGAAAACTGTATCTTGGGATGATAATAGAAAAGCAATTCGGGAGTACTTTAAATAAGCTTTATTGTTTTTTGTAAAGTTTTGTTATGTAATAGTTTTTGATTAATATTTTAAAATGCTGTAACAATATAGTTTTGTGTACCTTTTTATTATTTAAGCATTAAAGACATGACATAATAAACTACCTTTTGTTTTGGTATATCTTTTTTAATACTTAGTCATTAGGGCAAAGAAGTGATGTTGAGTTGGCCTCACCCAGCCCTCTGCAGCCCTCTCTGCAGCTACCCGTGCCTTGCCTTGCCCTCTCCAGGGTTCCCCAGGCCTTGGAAACTGTCAAAAAGCACTTGCTAAGCCACTGGCCACGAAGCGAGCACCTGGTCATTGAGTGAGGACCGCTTAAATTTGGGTTGCCAGCCACATGGCCACCTGCCCGGGCCTTGCTTGGGCCTTCCCAGGCCTTGGAAACTGTCAAAAAGCACTTGCTAAATAACTGGCCACTAAGCAAGCACCTGGTCATTGAGTGAGGACCACTTAAATTTGGGTTGCCAGCCACATGGCCATGCCCACCCCCAGTCACATGACCACATAGCCACGCCCACCCCAGTCACATGACCATGTAGCCATGCCAAATCAGCAAGCCACTCCCACCCCAGTCACATGACCACCAAGCCACACCCACAAATTAGGCCACGCCCACAGAACCTGTTGTTAAGAAATTTGAATCCCACCCCTGCTTTAGGGCAAGTGGGAGCAATGGCTGCCAAGGAGTGTCTGGCTGGAGGGTCTGGAGGGACCATGGGGGACCCTCAGGATGCATCGTCCTCAGAGTCCGAGTGAGTTGCCTCCAGGGAGATGCTGTTTGCATGTTTATAATCCCCATTCACCTATGAATGGTAATTATAAAGTGTTCACATTAAATTTGACTGGTAGTCTAAAATGTTCCCAAGAGTTGATTTAGGAAGATCAATGTGGGTTTGTACTTAAATGACAAAAGACAATGGGAGAACTGTATTGGATATCATAGCATATTTAAAACAACATAACAATAAAAAAAGGCTGCATAGTTCTTCTTACATGCAGAGAAAGCCTTTGATAATTTAAATTGTCCTCTTTTGCTTAACGTTTTGGAAGATACGAGCCTTGCTCAGAATTTTATTCAAGGAATTTAGTGTCAGAAGGCTGAAATTATGGTTAAAGGCGATCTAACTAAATCATGTGATATCTACATGGGGAAAAGTCAAGGCTGCCCTTTGTCCCATTTCATTCTTTATTTTGGCTCTTGAAATGTTGAGGCCATGGCCCAGGAGAAAGAAGATCAGAAGTAATATGCCATTAGGTTAGTTGCCTAGCAAGAGACTCAAGATTCAAATAAAGTGGGAGTTGGCTGCAGCAACATTCTGAGGAGTGTCAGCCTATAGAAGAGAATGGATTCCCTCTCTTTTCTTTGTTCAAAACGCCATTTACTCAAGCATGATCTCTGTGTATGAATTTCCCTCTTGACTCTTAGGCCATTAGGACGGCTGAGGAGTGTGTGATCCTGCTCTTGAGCCTTGGAGCTCTTTAGCACACTTCTCTTTGGAAAACACCCTTTGCAGAATGAAGTTGCCCTGATTGAAGTTGCCCTAATTTCAGGAAAGGTTGGCAGATGAGATTCTTCACAACTTAACCTGAATTGAATGTCTGGGCACAACGCAAGGAGTAACTCAGCTGTGCTTCCATATAGATGGGTACCTCTATAATAGCAAAAGCTTATTACAAACCCGTTGTTAGGCCTGAAACACCTCACTGTTTAATGTGAGAAAATCTCCCCTGTGGAACAAATGAAGAATTTGGGTTTAATGTGAGAAAATCTCCCCTGTGGAACACATGAAGAATTTGGGTGCACAGCCTCATTTGAAAGATGCTGGAGATGGAAACAAGGTCTTCTTTTGTGGTGGCTAGGGACATATAATAGCAAAATTCCTTGTCTGGAAAGCCAGCCCTGTCCTGTTGGGAAATGGTTCAAGTCTAGGTGGAGTCTGAAATTAGGGTCAGGTTCTGGCAAGGCAAGCCAACACTCCCTCAAAATACCTTGTGGTTTCAGTGCAATTGCTAGTGAGGAAAGTGAATCTGGATTCTGCTTCTCATTTGCCACGCTTAGGAATGATGGAAGACATAGGACAAGATTCAGCAGTCCATCTGCATCTGAGAGGCAAAGGTCACACTTTTGAACACAGTTTGGGCAGAGAGAACCACAGGTTTGAAGGAGGGGTCAAAGAGGCCATCTACATTAAAATTAACAGCCCTCTCTCAATAGAGGGGGAGGGATATGAGACCACCCATCTCCTATTTACAACACAGTCCTTTCAGCAGTTCCAAGAAGGTTCTATTTCCTTTATTCTGATGACCCTGAGAGCCTGAAATGCCATAAAAGGCAATAAAAATGTGGGTTTGTAAGCAGTTGCTTACAGAAACTGCCTCTCCGTTAACCCTTATTACATTCTTGGCAGGACTAGACTTCCTGTCTCAGGAACTTCTCTGGAGTTTTTTTCCCCTCCTTTGCTGGTACTTTGCTTGTGGGGAATGACCATTCAAAGTTACAATGGCACTGAAAAAAGTGACTTATGACCATTTTTAAGACTTACGACTGATGCAGCATGCCCACAGTCATGAGAGGCCAGGGGAGATGCGTGCCTCGATGTGAGTGATATTGAGTTGGCCATACCCAGCCAATAACATGACCATTAAGCCATGTCCACCCAGTCACATGACCACCAAGCCACGCCCACCACCTAAGCCACTCCTACAGAACCGGTTGTTAAAAATTTGAATCCCACCCCTGGTTTCTTCCCCAAACCCCAAAAACTAACCTTAGATTGTCTACTGTTGACCATTCCTAAGAGGTCTGTAGGGGATGTGCATAAGTGCACCAATTTGCTTACCATCTCTATCCTAATGTTTACATTTTATTCGTATCCATTTCATGTATTCATAAACATGTTTATACTTATACCTGTTATCTAATTGTTGCTTGATTTAATTAATTAATTAATTAAATTAAATTAAATAAAAGTCTAGGATCATGTCTTTTCTGAAAAGGTTACTGTTTATTGAATACATAGCATGGTAATGGTGAGGTAAAACTAACTTGAATTTCTAAGGCACCAGTTCACAATATTAAACAATGCATGTCCCAGCCCAACCCCCAGGCTTCCATGTAGACCATGAAAGAAGTTCTCTGCTGTCAACTTGCAAAGCATCCCTGAACTGCTCTCGAGTTGCCATAGGCAAGGGGGATGGGAAAGCAAACTTTGCAGCTGCATCAAGAAGCTGGTATCTCGGTTTCTGGTTTGCAAGGCTTCGGCAGCGGCAGGAATCCGTGATCGTGCGTGGTTCCTGCTGCACTCACCGCCGAATTGCCTCCACCCCAGCTGGATCTGGAGGATATGGTTGCCCCATAGAGGCAACCAAAGATAGAGGAGATCTGGGTAGGGGCTTGGGGGTATCGCAAACCCCCTCCTCAGCTGGCTAAACTCCTTTTTCCCAAGGCGGTAGAGCGGCGGTCAGCAATGGCCGCCACAAAGAAGCCTGCAGCCGGGTAAGATTGTGCAGGAGGAAGTCAGAGAAAGTGAAAGTTTTTGGCTGAACCGGGACAACAAGGAACCTTTAAACACCTTGGAAATTTAATCACTTGAATGATACATTGTTTCCCAAGAAGACTGTAAAAGCAACGGAAGAAAATTTGAAAGGGAAAGTTATTTTCTCTCACTCTCCCTCCCCACGGAAATTGCAGATGGAAATCTGAAAAACCTGCTTGGTCACAGAAGGTAACTAAACTTGAAATTTAAAGCCAAGGGGATAAAAGATTTCTGAACATTGGAATTAAAAACTAATTTTTTTTTTGCTATAAGTGGAAGGGAAGAGGTAAAGAACTTATTTTAAGATTGTACTGAAAGAGACTGTGTGGAGTTTATAAGACCAGAAATAAATGGCAATAAGACTTCTAAAAAATTACTTTGGAACTGTGTAATTGAATTCTACCCCAGGAAGAGAAAATATAAAAAGAAGAAAGTGCTAAATGAAACAGTTTGTTCTGATTTGGATTGCTTTGTGACTTTGGGATTTTTGGGAACTATTTCTTGAAAGATTAAAAACATTTGGGTTGTTCTTAAAAAAAATGGCATTATCTGTTGAAGAATTGCAAATGGAATTTCAAAAGCTAAAAGAAGAGGAACAAGAAGGCAAGGGCTCTTCTGGATCTATTTTTCATTTTTTAGAAATGGCGATTTCTACCTACCAAGAAATACAACAACAAGAAGGCTGGGATGAAGAGGAAGAAGCCATCTTTAATGGACAAATAATCTTAGTTGAGGAAGAAAACACAAAGGGGGGAAAGAAAATGGAAAACTCAGAACTTAAAAAAGCAACCAAGAAAGGGAAAAATAAGATGAAAAATCGATACAATGTCAGAAAGCAACAGAAAAGAGAAATGCAACAGAGAGGGAAGATTAAGAGAGTGCAGTTTGAGAGATGGGGGGGCAAAAAGGCTAGAATTGATAAGAAAGGAAGGGGAAAAGGAAAGAGAAGTCATAAAGATTTAAAACAAGATGTTAAAAAACAGGTTTTTTTCAGAGACAAAGGGTAAAATATAATTTTAAAAAATGATTCTGCAAAAGTACATAAGACTATTGTAGATATTAGTATTTGAAATCCAGTTAGAAAACTGAAATATTATATGAGTTAATAATGCATTAAAGGGAATGTATAAAAATGTTTAAGATTTAACAATAGAGTTTAACTTCCTGTGGAATATTGTTTTTACTATATTATAAACTTAATTCTCTTTTTTTGTTTTATTATTCTAAAATGTAGTACTTAGAATGTACTAAGCAGAATCAGTATGGAAAGTATGTATTATTTTAAGTGTTAAATTTAGGGGAAAGATAAAAAGTTGTCATACTTCAACCAGTGATTACAGGAGAAATATTGTATTAGAAAGAAAAGATAAATAGATAATTGAAAGAGAACGGACAAAAGATGCAAGTATAATTATTTAAACTGAGATGAAATAAATAAAATAGAATTAAGAGAGTGAATAGAAGAGAGAAAATATATAGAAAATATAGAATGTTAAATAAGATATGAAATAGTATATTAAGTGAGCATGAATTTGATTTATGTCTGTACAAAAAGATGTAACCCGGGGTAAGCCGCTTTCCAAAAAGAAGTTTTATGTATTTATGTTTTGTGTTTTGTTTGTCTATGTTTGAATTAATAAAATGCTAGAAGAATGTTGGAAGAGAATAACGAAATTGTAAATAAGACAGATGGATACAATGAATATATACAATCTAAGGCAAAAGAAATATAATTGAATAGAAGGAAAGGGAGAAATAAAGAGAAGTTGGGAAAAGATATGAAGTTGAACAGATAAGATAAATATACATATTAAATTGTGCTTGTATGGAAATGTGATAATTTGGAATTATCCTGTCTTTAAATAAGATGTTTTATTTGTTTTTCAGAAAAGATGTCTTGTGTTATTATATTCTACGTTTTTTTTGTTTGTGTATTGTTTTAAAAAAATTAATAAAATTTGTTTTTAAAAAAAGAAGAAGCTGGTATCTCAGTCAAAACAAGGAACATTCCAACCAATATGCCGAGGTTGCCTCCATGGAAACCCACAGTGGCTGGAGGGAGTGACTTTTGTAGGACTGATGACTTGGGTGCTTGAGAGGGATTGGTGGCATGTTTCAATGGACAAGTGACAGTATCTTCCAGATGTTCTTTAATCATTTCAAGTAAAATCATTGGCTCAGCTCACGTGTGCAGAATAGCTTGGACCATTTTCTATCTTTGGCCTGTTTTATTTTTATTTTTTATTCTTTTTTTTTATTTATTTGATTTGTCAATCGCTTACAAGATAATAGGTATAAGTATATACATAGTTATGAATACATGAAATGGGTACATATAAGAAAAATAAACAATAGGACAGGGACGGTAGGCACATTGGTGCGCTTATGCACACCCCCTACAGATCTCTTAGTAAAGGGGTGAGGTCAATAATAGACAGGTTAAGATTGAAGTTTTTGGGGTTTGGGGAAGAAACCACAGAGTCAGGTAGAGTATTCCAGACATTGACCACTCTGTTGCTGAAGTTGTATTTCCTGCAATCAAGTTTGGTGCAATTAACCTTGAGTTTGTATCTATTGTGTGCTCTTGTGTTGTTGCAGTTGAAGCTGAAGTATTCATTGACAGGTAAGTCATTGCAATGTATGAATTTATATACCATACTTAGATCAGACCGAAGACGGTGTAATTCAAGGTTTTCTAGGTCTAGAATTTCAAGTCTGGTGGCATAAGGTATTCTACAACGAGTAGAGGAGTGGAGAACTCTTCTTGTGAAATATTTCTGGATTTACTCAACTGTGCTAATATCAGATACGAAATGTGAGTTTCAGACTGATGAGCTGTATTCGAGTATTGGTCTAGCAAATGTTTTGTATGCTCTATTTAGTAGTGTACTGTTGGTAGTAGTTAGTAGTGTACTGTTGAACATGTTGACAGTGAATTTTCCTCTGTCTTACATTTCTACATTTCTTCTGGTCATAAGCTGTTCCTTTGTATTGAGGTCTGGTCTCAGAATGATAATGTAGCACTTAGGGATGAAGATGCAGCCCAGAAGCCCAGCACTGGAGGGCAAGATGGAGAAGACCTGCACAGCCACCATGTATTTCCCCTTGGTGCTCAAGTAGGTGGGCACAAATGTCACCCAGACACTGCAGAAGACCAGCATGCTGAAGGTGATCATCTTGGCTTCATTGAATGTCCCAGGGAGATTCCTGGCCAGGAAAGCCACTGTGAAGCAGATGACAGCCATGAAGCCCATATAACTGAGGGTGATGTAGAACATGATAGCAGACCCTTCATTGCATTTCAGGATGATCATTCCAGGCTGGGAGTAGAAGTCAGATTCAGGGAACAGTTGAGAAACTCCCAGCCAGATGGAGCAGATGATAATTTGGACAGCAGAACAAGAAATGATGATTGAGTTGGCCAAGCTCTTTCCCAACCATCTCTTCATTTGGTTTCCTGGTTTTGTGGCCAGGAAAGCCAGCACTACTGTGATTGTTTTGGCCAAGACTGAAGAAGTGGCAATTGAGAAACTGATACTGAAAACCATTTGTTGGAGAATGCAGGTGGCTTTCCTTGGTTGACCAATGAAAAGAAAAGGAGACAAAAAGCAAAGCAGGAGGGAGACCAAGAGAATGTAAGAGGTCTCGGTTGTTGGCTTTGACAATGGGGGTTTCTTGGTATTTAAAGAATAGCTTTAAAATAAGGCCTGTAGTTAGGAATAAGAACAGAGAGAAAGAGACCAAGGTGATGCCCAGATGTTCTTGATAAGAAAGGAAGGTTATAACTTTGGGAATACATTGGACTCTGTCCTCATTTGGATATTTATCATCTGGACATTTGGTGCATTTTTCCATATCTGAGAAAAGAAAAGAAAAAACTATATTTCTTCAACATTCTGGACACTTGGTGCATTTTTTTGTATCTGAGAAAACCAAAAGAAATATTTCTTTAATATTCTGTCCTTTTAAATTTGAAGAAGTATACACACAGAGAGAGAGAGAGAGATAATGTTTCTAGGCACACTTCCTATCTTTGGCTGGCAAGAGAAAGCTAATTCTGAAAATAATTTGGAATGGCTTTTGGCATCAGTGGTAATATAGGTGTAAACAGATGCACCCATATTTGTCCATACCATTTCATTGTAGACCATTGATAGTATACTCAGGTAATCCTCAAGGAGAGAACCATGTAGAATGCATATCAACAATCCTTCTAACAGTTGGACTTAAGACAATTTCTCAAGTTTCAAAGAACTCAAATGTTCCTAGAAAGCTAAACTTGGCAATATATATCAAAACTAAAAAGCAGAATAGATAGTTTCTGTGTCAGTAGTAAAGCTTGCACAATCAACCACAACTCTCCTATCTCTTCCCAGAACTTCCTTCAAAGTTGTCTGTTGTTCTTTCCTTTCTATAAGAAATTTTACATTTTGAAAAGAAAATTTAAAATAGCTGAGCTTCAAGGTATCTTTTAATATTCACTTTCATGAAAATCCTCTGGATGAATCCACTTCCTGCCCTTTTCATTGGGGGTCACTCCTGTCAGTGCTGGAAGCCATATTTTACTTAGAATCTTTGAGGCTGCCATATCTTAGTGCCTGGGAATTTGGAAGGGGGGATTTCATAGAGAGGTGGAAGATTAGACACAACAACATTCTTTTCATAAAGTCAAGGACAAGCAACCCTACACCTGGGAAGGAGTGTCTGGAGGAATGTCTCCAGTTGGGATGATGGTTGATTGGACCATGTGATGGACTGGTGGGTGAGCCATGAGCCTCAAGCCAAGCTTCAAAAGAATAAGATAAGAAATAGGAAACAAGCAGACAAACATGGAGTCCCGCAACGGCCATTCCAGTTGGGGGAGAAGGTTTACCTCTCCACAAAATATCTTCTCTAAATGACTTCTCTAAATAAATTCCTACTTTGGATGAATTTTGTTTCTGACTGCTGAATGAAATGGAACACTGACAACTCACCTTTCTGAGTGGAGATGGTCCCCTGAGGACAAGGAATACAGTCATAGCAGCAGACTGGCTCTCCTTCCCGAGTCCATTTGAAAAGTCCAGGAAGACAATTGTCCACACATTTGGACTCTGGTAAAGCCTGCAGTAAAGCAACGAATATAAAAACAAAACAAAACAAAAATGTTAGGACTAAATATCCATAGAAAATCGGGATTGTCATGAACATTAGCCAAGTAGTCTCTGGGCTTCGTTTAGATAAATGCTTGCAGGAGTTACAACTTCTAATTTATTTCTCCCTTTTGCTTCTGGAATATCTCTTTTTTTAAAAAAATAAACTTTATTCAGTTTAAAAACATGAAAAACAGTTACAACAACGTTGAAGACATCATTAACATTTCTTAACCATATTCCTATTTTCTATACATTATGGTTATTACATATTAATTTTTCTATTAATTCTTTATTCCTTACTCCTTGCTTATACCATTTGTTACATAATACATTTTCTGTTAATTCTACATACAGTACATATAGCTTCATATTCTTTAATTAGTTACATTATTACTTTTCTTTCTATTCTCAAACCATATATACCAGGTGTCCCAGACTGAATAATACATCGATTCCTCTCTATCCTTTAACTCTAGAGTCAGCCTGTCCATTTCCAC
>NW_020718198.1:12909-23785 GCF_900518725.1 Notechis scutatus
TTCCAAGGTCCTTTACAGAGCTTGGGTCATCAACAAGATCTTGACTATCTTCTCTAAGTATAAATTTGGAGCTCAAAATGATGGGCCTTTTATGTTCCAGGTTAGGAGGGTTTAAGTGAAGAAGAAATGAAGGAATTCAAAATCAAAAGGACTTTGTGATACTGAATACCTTTCCGAAGATTTAAAAGTAAAGGATTTCAGTCATTTAAAAAAAATGTAAAAAAAATAAAGTACTGATTTAAAAAAATAAAGTACTGATTCCCATATTAAACAATAGTTCTCCTCTATTGTTTATCAGCTAGGCACACCTTCCAAAAAGGTATGTTGGGTTTCTAGCGTTCTACTTTAAAAAGCTCAAAAGAAATTATCAAGAGGTTGAAAATTAAAAATTTTGAGATGCTGAAGGGATCAAGTAAGTTTACTTTTAAGCAAAAAAAAAAAAAAACCTGCCTGATAGAATGACACACAGAATTAGGTCCCTTCCAATTCAAGTTTGGAAAAAACGATGTCCTTTCATATTAGGAATTAGTTGCTCTACTTGTTGTGCTCTAAGGAATGATTTCTGGGCTAACTCTCCATTTATGTTCCTTGGAGGAAAACCAGTAGAACAACTAATTTCTCATTTGAAAGGACATTGAGTAGCAAGACAGAATTGGCTGTCCTATCAAAATTGGTTATACCACCAGAACCAAACAGTTCTGATCAGGAAGTCCACTTAATTGAACAGGAAGACACTTAGTGGTCAAATCATCTCCATAATTTCATGCCTACATGAAAGATTTAAGAAATATGCCTTACGGCCTGCTCCTCTCTTGCCGTTGTGAGAGACCTCAGCTTGGTGGGGAGAAACCGATTAACAAAGGTCATTTTCACCCCGTAATTATCCTCCCAATAAATAATTCCAGTATTAGCACTAGCTGGAAAGAGAAAGAGGGAGGGGGGAGGAAGGAAGGAAGGAAGGAAGGAAGGAAGGAAGGAAGGAAGGGTTAAATTATTATCCAAAGCACCAGAGGCCAGGACAAGAAACAATGGTTGGAAACTAATCAAGGAGAGAAGCAACCTGGAATTAAGGAGAATCTTTCTAACAGTGAGAACAATTAACCAGTGGAACAGCTTGCCACCAGAAGTTGTGGGTGCTCCATCACTGGAGGTTTTTAAGAAGAGTCTGGACACTTATCTGAAATAGTATAGGGCCTCCTGCTTGAGCAGGGGGCTGGACTAGAAGACCTCCAAGGTCCCTCCCAGCTCTATTCTGTTCTGTTCTATTCTGTTCTACTTGTATAAAATCAGGTGGGGGGGACTTCAATACCAGAGATTTAAGATCAAAAACTTTCGCCATCAAAATCACAAATCACTCAAACAAGAAACGTACCATCTCCACTTGTCCCCCTCGGCTTTTGATCTTCTCCCACAGTTTCCTTCCTCCTTCTTCTTTTTCTTCTTCTTCAAAGTCTTGTCCACATCCTCGTTTTTCCTTTTCCGGGATCCCCTGAGAAATTCTACATTTCGATCACCTCTTTTGCTTCTGCATCTCTTGGTCTTTTTTTCAACTCCATCTTGGCCTCTTGGCCTTTCTTCTTCTTCTTCTTCAGAGTCACCTTCCAGCTTGATCTCAAATGGTGTCCCAAGTCCAGACTCACGTTCTATCCTTTCTTCTCCTTCCATCTCTTTTCCCAGCTGAGGCATTTCTTCACCAGTCCATTCTCTGTCCATCTCTCTCTCGCCTTCCCACTCCTTCTCTGTCTTGACCTCAATGTTCTGCTCAGATCTTCTCTTGTCCACCCCATCTTCTCTCTCTCCTGGTCCAACGTTCTCCTCCAGCTGTTTGTCATTGTTCCTCTCTTCTTCGGTTCCTCTGAAATCCTCAAGGTCCAGACCTTCTGTGGTTCTGTTACCGCTTTTCTCCTCCTGCACTGAATGACCTTCTGCCTCTACTTTTCCAACACAAATTCTCTTGTTCCTTCTGTTCCTCTCCTCCTCCGGTCCATCACTTGGGAAGGAGTCTGCAGCTGGCACCTGCTGTTCAGTCACCTATTAAAGAAAACATGAATGATGTTCTAACCTAAGGCTTCCCCAAAATGCACTAAGCAGACTTTTTGTCCGGGCAAAACCCCTTTTATGAAACGAAGGTGAATTTCTTGTATTCACCTTCCGCCAAAGGCCTGGCCAACACCCTTTCAAGTGTGTGATTAGGAGCACAGACCTTATCTAGCTTGGAGAGCTGCCAAGTTAATATTTTCAAGCACAGT
The DNA here is from genome assembly GCF_900518725.1 of Notechis scutatus. The sequence goes on from NW_020718198.1 coordinate 15,159, forward strand.
GCTGACAAGGAAGGACTCAGCACAGTGTCTCTGAGATGCACAGAGGGATCTTCACACTGCTGCAATGAACAAGTTGTTTCCTGAAAGAGCCCCTTCCCCATTTGCTCCTCTTTTAATCCCTGTGGGAGAGGCTATTCACTGTCCACCTGTGGCCTTACTCCCATGTCAACCCTTAAGTTCATAATTGTTCTTTTCTTTTTGGCAGCTTGCGCATGTGCAGGCTGGGAAATAACTCCAGCTGCTCCACCACCTCACTGCTGTCCGAGTTTACAATCAGTCCGCAACTTACAACAGTTCATTTAGTGACCATTTGAAGTTACAATGGCACTAAAAAAATGTGACTTATGACCGGGTTTTTTACAATCTTTCTCGCCATGGTCCTTAAGTGAATCACTGCAGTTGATAAGTTAGTCACCTGGTTGTTAAGCGAATCTGGCTTCTCCATAGACTTTGCTGGTCAGAAGGTCACAAAAAGGGACCACGTGGCCCCTGGGACACTGCAACCATCATAAATATGAGTCAGTTGCCAAGTGTCCAAATTTTGATCATGTGATCACAGGGACGCTGCAATGGTCATAAGTGTGAAAAATGGCCATGTCACATTTTTCAGTGTTGGCGTAACTTTGAACGGTCACTAAATGAACTGTTGTAAGCCGAGGTGTCAGCTTTGGAAGCCATATTGAGACCAGATGCTCCCACGCTGCCACATTTGAGCCTGGGAAAGTGGGAGGGGGGAAATTCTTGGAGTGTATGTAGTTAGACATAATAACATTCTTTTTCTGATTCAAGGTCAAGTTGTTTTGCACCTAAGTGAGGGGAAGTCTCAAGTTGGGACGGATGGTGATTGGGGCATGTGATGCGATGATGGGTGCAGGGGGTGGATTTGTAGTTTTTTTACTTATTGCAAGGAAACCCAGAACTTTCAGATTCAGGATTCCCCAGTTGTGCCGGTTACTATCCAAAATAAAAGGAACTTTTTGAGAAGATGTCTGTCTTGGAGTTATTGGTTGGAGTAGAGGTTTGCTGGAATGCTGACAGGAGAACTGTCTGTAGAAGCACTATCTCTATCTCTATTGTAAGGTTAAAGTAGTAGCATTTGCAAGACTGAAAACATTTCTCACCTCCCTCTCCTTTTTACTCTCTGGAAAACTTCTGAGCCCTTCCCATGCCCCTTTTCCTACTGTGTGCTGAGACATCCTTTATCAGCCAGTTGTCCAAGTCTGCAGCTCTTCCTCCTGTCTCCCAAGGCCATTCCCACTACACAACTAAGTGCAACTGCTACACAAAATTCCACCGTGCTTACTGCCTTATTCTCACGTTCGGCCACGTGTGCCGCCTCTTCGGTTTGAAGCCTGATCTTCTTTAATGCAGGCTCTTGCCTGAAATGCAAACACAGCAGAGGGATTGTTGGACAGGTGCATAAACCTCAGTTGCATCTTCTCCAAACAACGCTCCGGGACTGCAACTTTCCAGAAAACCCAAAACTGTCAAGGGTCCTGGGACACACACACACAAAACCACTGCCTCCCATGCAGTGATGGTATGCTACTGGTTTGGCCCGGTTCAGTCCAACTGATAGTAAAAATTGATTGGCGCTGCAGGTCAATCAGACAGCTGCATATGCGCATGTTAGGTGCGCACATGCGCGACCACCAAGCCAGTAGTGGAACAGGTAGGATCCCATTGCTGCTCCCATGGCACAATTCCCACCCTATCCAAATGATGTACTATCTCAGGGGTGCCAAACTCAAGGCCCACAGGCCCAAATCTGGCCTGTGGAGTGCTTAAATCTGGCCTGCGGGTCCGGCCTGGAAATATCAAAGAACGGGCTCATTTTCGGCCTCCCCAGCCTCCAGCAGAAATCTGCCGGCCAAAAACAGGCCACAGTGGGGCCTCACGGGGCCTCCGCGCGGCGCGTTTTTTCAGCCAGGTGCTGCAGGAGGCCACGGAGGCCAAAAACGAGGAACGGGGAGGGCCAACAAAGTGCTCCAGGAGGCTGTCCAGGCCAAGAACATTTTGGCCAGCAGGGTGTTTCAGGAGGCATCCGAAGTGATGGGATTCAGCCGGTTTGCACCGGTTTGAGAGAACCGGTTGTTAACTTTCTGAGCAGTTTGGCGAACTGGTTGTTGGAAGAAATCATTAGGGCAGAGAACCGGTTGTTCAATTATTTGTGGAGGAGAACTTACAATGCTGGTCCAGCCCTCGAAGAAACCCAGTTTGACACCCCTGTGCTATCTGTTAAAATCAAGCCAGGTTACGGCATACGGGAAGCCTGTAATTGGGGAGACGGTCTGGCAGGAACAACGAATGCTTATTCGCAGGGAATATGCACCTGTAAAGCTTGTAGGGCTTAGTTTATACTTTAGATTTACTGTAGATATCAAAGTGCAGAGTTCCAAACACGGATTATTACTAAAATCCTATAAAAACCATTTTAAAATGAAGTTGGAATAAAATGCAATTTGGAATGAAATTGAAATAACATAATGTAATATATGAATAAATAAAATAAAATAAAATAATGTTTTAGTATCACTCCCTACAATCTATCCCAGTCAGTCCCACAGTAAAGCTTGTAACAATTCTGGGTTGCTAGAAAGCTGATAAAAGTAACCAAGAGCTAGGCATCTTATAGACCTCAACTAGAAATCTGTATTTTATTATTCCCTTTTCTTCTCTTCTTTTCTCTTCTCTTCTCTTCTCTTCCTGTTCTGTTCTGTTCTGTTTTATTCCATTCCATTCCATTTCGTGGTGGGATTCATTTTTTTTTACTACCGGTTCTGTGGTCATGGCTTGGTGGGCGTGGCATGGCTTGGTGGGCATAGTGTGGCTTGGTGGGCGTGGCTTGGTGGGCATGGCAGGGGAAGGATAGTGCAAAATCCCCATTCCCTCCCCACCCCACTAACCTGCTTTCCAGCTCTGTTCTCCTTTGCAGGGCAACCAAAGAAGACCCAGCAGATCAGCTGGGATGCAATAGGAGGCAGAGAATAGATGGGGGCAGGGCCAGTCAGAGGTGGCATTGGCCGGTTCTCCGAACTGCTCAGAACCGGCTGAATACCACCTCTAGTCTCAACATTTTTTTTATATATTGTGGCGACCAAAACTGGATGCAGGATTCCGAGTGTGGCCTTACGACGGCCTTATAAAGTGGTATTAACACTTCACGTGATCTTGATTCTATCCCTCTATTAATGCAGCCTAGGATTGTGTTGTCTTTTTTGGCAGCTGCAGCATAGGACTGGCCCATATTTAATTTACCTCCAACAGGGAACATCATATCCATTATAGAGGGTGGAATCCATGACATTCTCAAGAGATCTGGAAGGAAAAAAAAAAGAATTTAAGACGAACGGATCAAAAATCTCCTTTTTTCCTTTCTGCTTTTTCCCCAATATTTTCATTTTTAGGTGTATTTTAGTCTTTGATAAGTTTAATAAAATTATTTTTTTAAATAGCTGGTAAAAACTTTATGGATTATAAAAAGAAAAAAAGAAAAGAAAAATTGACTTGTGATTTATGAGTTTGAAGATTACAAAGGGGACCTTATGGAAAGGGGAGTTATGAGGTCACCTGAGAGAGAGTAAAATATAAATGCATTTATAACCCACAAGAAAATCAGAAGGTATTTTTCTTTTCTTTTTTTTCTATTTCATTTCTGATTTATTATTTTCTTCACTTCTAAGATCTGCATTGTTTTTGCTAAAAAAAAATTGAGAAAATTATATTTTAAAAAATAGCATATAAAACCTAAAAGATGAAATATAGTCCAAATAGAAAGGTTTTCAGACAGATTGTAAGTTATGATAAACCAATTCTGTTGAAAGCTCTGGAGCATTGCTAGACTTCAACTCCACCCTGTAAACAGAGTTTTTGGACAGATGGGAAAAAAATGGATTAATTTTCTTGCTTGTACGTGAAACCCAGAGAGTCTGCCTGCCAATGGGAATGGCTAAACAAGCTTCAATTCATAGTCTGTTCAACATCAAACCGGCATTCCTTGCTTCCTTCCCCTAATAAGCTAGGAGCTGAATTTCAACATTCCACTAAACCATAAGTTGCTTCATTCTGATTGAACCAAATACAATGGCTTGAGTTCATGTACCACAATAAAGCCCAAACATAGCTGTATCATATCCATAATTTATACAAAAAGGTGTTTTTTTTTAATGCCCCCATCTGACTTCATCTACGGTACATTCAGGGCTCCATGTTTGAAAAGACAACAATCATGAGTTCAGAAGACAAATCATGAAGAGGAATGTAGTATAACTCTTACCGACAGAAATGTAGATGGAGGGGATGAAGAAAGACCTCGTTTCCTGCTGCCCTGAAATCTGGAGGAGATATAGGGGCTTAAAAAAATAAAATAAGGAAGGTTGATTGTGGTTCAACGTCAAGAGATATGGACTTGGATGAATCATGAGTCATGGAAGGTCTCTCTCTTGCTGAAGATCCTCAAGCCAAGGTAAGCAAAGACTTAGCTACATCAAGTAGGTGGTGGCCTACAAGACCAACTTCAAGTATCTATGAGGTCACAAATCACTTTAAACTTTGATTTGCTCAACAGTGATTGGTTGAGTAAGCTTCAGTTGGCTTAGTTGACATATCATGCTCAGTGGAAACCCATAAATCTACATTATGGCTCAGTGCAATGAGTGAACAGATCACCTGTTCCCTAAAAACCCCAACTCTCTTCCTAAGTAATGGCCTGCATGAGATCCAGCTTCTAAATTTGCTTAATTAATTCCTAAGAAACAATATTAAAGAAGTATTTAAGTACTTAAGTGTCAACGCAGAGGTGTCCAACCTTGGCAACTATAAGACCTATGGATTTCGGTCATGCTGACTGGGGAATTCTGGGTGCTGAATCCACAAGTTTTAAAGTTGCCAAGATTGGACACCCCGTTTTTAAAAAAGGCAAGATTTGAGTGCATCCCATGAAGAAGATCTCGTTGTTCCCTTCTTCTAAAACCAAGCAAAAGTACATCTTGGGAAGCAGCATTCTCTTGCAATGGCCTCTCCTTTGACAGAAAACTCTGATCTGAATCTTTCAGAAGACAAGACTGTAAAAGGAAGACACAATTATAAATCTAATACATTTACAAACAAAGAGTTGGTGTCTTTGTTGGGCTCTTCACCCCTCAAATAACAACCTACATCCATCCCAATCCAATCCTGGCTTCCTAGTTCTCTCACCCCAATGCAGTGGGGGATAAGGACTAGTGGTGACATGATAGCAGTGTTCCCATATCTCAGGAGCAGCCACAAAGAAGAGGGAGTCAAGCTATTCTCCAAAGCTCTTGAAGGCAGGTCAAGAAGCAATGAACGGAAATTAATCAAGAAAAAAAGCAACCTAGAACTAAAGAGAAATTTCCTGACAGTGAAGACAATTAATCAGTGGAACGGCTTGCCTCCAGAAGTTATAAATGCTCCAACACTGGAAGTTTTTAAGAAGAGATTGGACAACCTGAAATGGTAGAGGGTTTCCTGCTGAGCAGGGGGTTGGACTAGAAGACCACCAAGGTCCCTTCCAACTGTTCTATAAATCAAGGGTCCAACCCATTTTAGGTGTCCCTCAGAAGCACCTGTGACCACAGTGGTCACAGCTTCCTGCCACACTGCCAAGCTACACAGAGAAAAAAGAAGGCATCCGCCCTACCGTAAGCTTTCATTTCTGTTAAGGTGTAAAGACTAAAACTGGTGTTGAAGGAGACAATATTTTGATCTAGTCTGATATGGAACCTGCTTTCCATGACTTGAAGAAAATAGCAAAATAGCCATTCGTTGGGGAGGGTGGAAGGAAAAAGGGACGGGATAGGATTGTATGGGTAATCCTCAACCAAGGAGAATCAAGAGAGGTTTATCTTGAGTCTCTTTCTCACTCACTTTCCTTCCCGGGGTTAACAATTCTTGCATATCTTTTTTTTAAGGTTAGCACCATATTCCTCTGCGCTAGACATTTTCAAATTTTGCACGAAAAACCGCTCAGCCTATTCAGGGGTGGGATTCAACCATTCTCTGCCTGGTTGCTGGGTGGGCGGGGTCATGGTGGGCGTGGCCTACCGGAACTTCCAGGACGGCCATTTTTTCACCTTTCCCAGAGTCCAGAGGCTTCCCTCAGGCCTCTGGGAAGGTGAAGATGGCCACCCCCGGGCTCCGGAGGGCCTCCGGAAGGCAGTTCAGCCCATTTTCTGCCCTCCCCAGAGCCTCCACATGGATCCTGCACTTACCTGCACCCAAAATGGGCTGCGGGGAGACTCCTGGGAGGAGTGGGGTGGGGCAGGTGGGGCAGGGCCAGCCAGTTGGTTCAACTACTGGTTCAGTGAACCTGATGTAAATTTAACGTCCGGTTTGCCCGAACCTGGACGAACCGGCTGAATCCCACTTCCTGAACCTATCCATGAAGTATCTGCTGTTAGCTAGAGCAGGGGTCCCCAACCACCGGGCCCCGGACCGGTACCGGTCTGTGGATCATTTTGTACCGGGCCGCAAAGAATGAAAGTAGGGCCTACTTTGCTTGGGCGCCGCCATCTTGTTTCGACGGCGCTTGAGAAAGTGCTTCCGGGTGAGCTTGTCGGTCGTCGGTTGGAAAGCGGCGTTTGGGTGCTGAAGGAATCCTCGCGCCTTAGTTTCGTCGAAGAGGCGGGGGCGGCTTCGAACGAAGAGCCGTCCCGATGGCGGTGGAGTGTCGCGTTACTCAGGAGGAGATTAAGAAAGAGCCCGAAAAGCCCATTGACCGCGAGAAGGTACAAAGGAGGAGTTGAAGGTGGCGGGGAGAAGCGGGGGACGGCTGGCTGGCCGGTCGCTCAGCTCGCCTTGCCTTGGTCGTGCGTGCTGATGCCGGTACTGCTCCGTGGATCATTTTGTACCGGGCCGCAAAGAATGAATAATCGTGAAACTGGTCCCTGGTACAAAAAAGGTTGGGGACCACTGAGCTAGAGAACCCAGTAAAGTCCCCAAGTCTGCCGAAATGTCTTGTCCTCTCTAGGTGAGAAGTGCAACCCAAGCCAACGTTAATTTAGTGGGTTTCCAGACTGAGGAAGGGTTTGGAGAGCCAAGCTGGTCTTTCTAGGAGGTGGAGAAGGTTCACGAACCCCACAATGGCTAAGCAATCAAATTCATACACAGTCCTGCAGCCAAATGAATTGATAGATATTCTTCCAATATTTGAGGGGCTGCCACAAGAAGAGGGGGCCAACCTATTCTCCAAAGTACCTGAAGGCAAGACAAGTAATGGATGGAAACCAGTGGTGGGATTCAAATTTTTTTACTACCGGTTCTGTGGGCGTGGCTTGGTGGGCATGGCATGGCTTGGTGGGTGTGGCTTGGTGGGCATGGCATGGCTTGGTGGGTGTGGCTTGGTGGGCATGGCATGGCTTTGTGGGTGTGGCTTGGTGGGCATGGCATGGCTTGGTGGGTGTGGCTTGGTGGGCATGGCAGGGGAAGGATACTGCAAATTCCCCATTCCCTCCCCCACCCCACTAACCTGCTTTCCAGCTCCGTTCTCCTGTGCAGGACAACCAAAGGAGACCCAGCCGATCAGCTGGGACTCAATGGGAGGCAGAGAAGAGATGGGGTTGGCGGGGCCAGTCAGAGGTGGGATTTGCCAATTCTCTGAACTACTCAAAATTTCCGCTACTGGTTCTCCAGAACCGGTCAGAACTGGCTGAATACCACCTCTGCTTCCTTCCCTCCTTCCTTCTTTCCTTCCTCCCCTTCCTTCCTTCCTTCCTCCTTCCCTCCTTTCCATCATCCTTCCTCACTCCCTTTCTCCAATGGTGGGATTCAAATGTTTTTACTCCTGGGTCTGTGTGTGTGTGTGTGGCTTGGTGGGCGTGGCAGAGGAAGGTTATTGCAAAATCCCCATTCCCTCCCCCACCCCACTAACCTGCTTTCCAGCTCCGTTCTCCTGTGCAGGGCAACCAAAGGAGACCCAGCCGATCAGCTGGGACTCAGGAGACGGAGAATAGATGGGGGCAGAGCCAATCAGAGGTGGGATTAGCCTGATCTCTGAACTACTCAAAAATTCTACTACAGGTTCTCCAGAACTGGTCAGAACCAGCTGAATACCACCTCTGAGAGACCCAACCTAGAACTAAGGAGAAATTTCCTGACAGTGAGAAGAATTAACCAGTGGAACAGCTTCCCTCCAGAAGTTGTGGGTGTTCCCACACTGGAGGTTTTTAGGAAGAGATTGGATAGACATTTGCCTGAAATGGTGTAGGATTTCCTGCCTAAGCAGGGGGTTGGACTAGAAGACCTCCAAGGTCCCTTCCAACTCTGTTATTCTCTTATTGTGTTTTCATATACAAAGAACGGTTGCAGGAACTTGAGTATGTCTAGTCTAACGAAGAGAAGGACCAGGGGCGGGATTCTACTGGTTCGCACAGGTTCTGTAGAACCGGTTGTTACGATTCTGCGCAGTTCAGAGAACCGGCAAATCGTGGCCCTGACTGGCCCCGCCCCTCTTCACCCACCCCCTCCCCTCCCTGCCCAATCAGTGCTTATCGTCTATGCGCCACATCACACACATGCCCGACATCGCTGGCTGCATTCTCCCTTGCCCAGTCACTCCTTAAGGCAGGGGTCTCCAACCTTGGCAGCTTTAAGACTTGTGGACTTCAACT
>NW_020718199.1:0-23783 GCF_900518725.1 Notechis scutatus
AGTTTTTACATTTGAAACTGTTAAATATACAGGTTGTAGATTAAATAAGATCCTTTACATATTATTTTATACATAAAGTACATATTCAGAGTTTTGCAGCATTAATTCAGCTCCAGAAAAATAAACACAGATGGCTGTGTTTATTTACAGCACTTATAAACATAATAAGTAGATTTTATAAACCAGTTGTAGATTTTTCCAACATGCAGCAAACTCAGACAGAAACATATTGCAAGTAGCTTCAGCAGACATGCAAATTAGTTTCTCTTTTACTTTAGTTCAGCAGGCAAGCAGAAGAGAGAAGCAGTTCATTTCAATTGACAGATTCAGAACTCAATAGCTTCAGAGCTGCACAACTTAACATAGAGCCATGCCTAGGCTACTTCTAGTTTCAGTTTCCATCCTAGGCTATTTCTAGTTTCAGTTTCCAAACTGTCCCCATTGGCTGATTTAGTTACCATGCCTATTCATTGGCTGACCTTCTTACCAAGCTCTATCCCAGTTCATGAATATACAACATAAGTTATATATTTAAACTTTTTCAATATCTTCATTTTATTTTCAAACTTCATCCAATTTTGCATGCAAGATCTTTGTTATTCAGATCATTCAGATCATATTTGAAAAATAATGGTAGTTTTTTAAAAAAATAATAATAATCTTTTCTTCATATAATAAAGCCAATAATTATATGTAAAAGGATGGACCATGAGGGGAGGTATTTCATAAAAAATATGAAATACAAATAAATAAATATTCTTTCATTTTTTAACTGTCCAAACAAGAAGGAAATGAGAAAAAAAAATCCAGATTACAAACTAAGCAATGTGGTATATGCAGTACAATGCCGTGAAATATGTAGAGATTTCTTCATTGGGGAAACAAAACAACTCCTTCATAAAACATGGCACAACATGAGAAAGTAAATCCATGAGGATATCAACAGTCTGCATTTAAAAATCAAATTTTGAAGACAACGAAGTCCACATTTTGGACAGAGAAGACTGCTGGTTTGAAAGACGGATCAAAGAGGCCCTATGTCAAAATTGATCAACAGAGTGGGAGAGATACCACATCATCTATCTCCAGTCTACTACAGAGTCCTTTAAAAGCAGTACTTTTATACCTGATCATCCTTTATTTTGCATTAGCAAATGTTACCTGCCATGTCGATTGAATGAAATGCTCCTGCCTCCTCTGATCAAATTTTTGACCATCTTTGAGTTGGGAGGCATGCAAGGCCCTCAGAGCATGTGCCAAAGCATAGACTGCATTGTAGATGCTGTAACTAAGTGCACCCATGGTGGTCTCAAAGACAGAATTAGGAAGAGTGTCCAGCTTCTCTTCTCCAGTGCAAATCCTTTCAGCACTCTCATGTGAAATATCACTAGAAAATGAGCATTCAAATACATCTTTCCAGAAATCCCTAATAAACCCATTGTCTTTTTAAAAAATTGGGTTTTTTGTCTGCATAAATTGTTGGAATTCTATTAGCTCTTTTGAATGAAGTGCAAAGGAAATTGCACCATGGAGAAAATCAAGGGGGAATGGTCTTTGCATTAGAATAGAGGTGAATTCCATTTGATCTGACATGATCCAAACTTTGGCTTTTCTCTCCTTTGGAATATAATCAGAATCTAATAGAGAGAGCATCATCCTCAATGGCACTGTGTTTTCAGCATTCAAGATCACAGCAATGACTGTCCTCCCCATGATTATTCTATATAATTTATCTGCTTCCTCCACCATTTCAGCAGCTTCATTACCATACATCATTGGGGAAAAACATTCTATAAAGTCAAAGCACATTCCTCTCTCTGAAAACATGGAAAGACTCTTTTGAATGAACCTCTCTCTATCTTCCTCAAATTGAGAAATAATTCCAACCCAGATCCATCCAAAATGCAACAGAAAGTACAGGATTCCTTTAAGTTGGTAGATCCCGTCAGGGAACATCCATTTTACAAAAAGTGCTGAATTGTCATTATATGTAAAGGGTGGTGATCCAAATGTTATCTAAGTGGGGAAAAGACAGAAGAACCAGAGTTTTTTCGAAAAAAAATATAAAGGACTAATGCATATATCTTTATGTACTAATTGGGCCTCAGTGGGTGTTCCAGGCAAGTTCCTAAAAATGAAATTTTTACCAAATAATGTCTGCAGATTTAGTACTGCTCATCAAGCAAAAAGTAGAAATCCTTTCTCCGTAATCTTCATATCTACTAACTTCCTCATCATTAAATAACGCATATTACTTGCTTCCAGAATCCTTCTCATAAGAGTGATTATCAGGACTCAACATTTGAAAATAATACACTTGTGGACTTTCCATCTTGCTCCATATTTTACTCACCTGGGGAAATTTATAGTTGCACAGAGTGGTTTCCATATTGAGACAGGTTTTAGTCTGGGGTCCTCCAATGATGGCCACCATATTTGTCTGGTCATTACATTTGTAATTTGGGATAAATTTATCTTTTGTAGATACAAATTCCATTGCTAAAAGGTAAGTTGTATAATCCTCAGGATAGTTGGTAGCGATGTGGAAACCGAGGCTAACATTGGACAAAATCCCAGAATTTTCATTGATGTCCTTTACAGCAAATGCCAGAGCCAAAGTGTGATGGTAATTTTGGGTGAGGAACCTTCAGTGAGAATTATAAACTGAATGAATATACTTCTGCTTTAGATTCGGACAGTAAATATTTTAAATATATGTGTGTGTGTATATACATATACACACACACACATTTAAAATATCTACTGTCTGAAGATATCTACTGTCTGTCATACAGACACAAATACACAATACATACATACGAAGTGTGTGCATATATGTGTGTTTGGACATGCATACATATATACTTACACACAAAAACAAATATCTGGAAAACCATAATTTGATTATATGATAGGGAATCATAGATAGGGTGGAGCAGTAAGCTAAAATCAAAACGAGAAAGCATTTGTACCCTGCTTTCTTCTGTATTTAAGATTCTTCTTCTGTACTTAAGATTTTATATTCATGATAAAATATCTCTTCCAGAAGGAATTTGGATGCTAAGGTAGTATTTGATTTCAGTTTTGTCTATATTTTGCCCAATTTTTTCTAAGAGCAGGAAGTCAGTTTCATTTTTCCACCATAGAATTGTAAAAATTAGAAAACTTTCTCAAACACATCAAAGGGCTTAGTGTTTTAATTTTTGGTTGAGATGAAATGTGAAGAAGCTTGGGATTATACTGAGGAGATCTCCAAGTTTTGAATTTTTCAATCTTTTTAGTGTCCTAGAAAGTTGATTTGTCTCAATTTAACCTCCAGTGATTGAACAAGCTGATTTTCTCCCAGTTATGGAATTAAAAAAGGCTAACCATGGACACTGGATTAGCATACTGACCACTAGCAACTGAAATATTTCAACAGAAAAATGGAACATAGATAATACAGTACAGGTAGAAATAATGAAAATAAGAAGAGGAGCTGGAGGAGTAGTAACAGGGGGATACTTACATGTACTGATCAAGTACTTCATGAGAAGGAAGGCTTTGGAAAGTGATCTCATTTGAAAGAAAGTAGACTTGATAAATAATTGCAGCAATGATTAAATCTCCAGACTGATAATACTTGTGAATGACTGGAAGAGGACTACTGAGCTTGCAATTGTAAATAGGAGAAATTAACAGGGTAGGAAAAAAAGATAAAACTACGGTCCTGATCATAACCAACTCAGTGTAATATATAGTCATTATAGACATTAAAGAGCAACTGCTATGTTACCATTCAACCAAAGCCATGGGTTGGGCACTCATTTACGTTACTAAAGATAATAAAATGAAGGTTATCTGGAATTAAGACAAGGATGCATCACAGAACCAACACAAATCCTTCTTTTTCTCCATGCAGGCAGTTCTTTATATTTCTGAGCAGATGAGAATGCTATGTAATGTCTTAATCTTAGGGTCATAATTTTGTCAGTGTCTACTGAAATTCCCTTGAGAGATAGAGTAGAAGGGACACTGACAATACTTAATTAGTAATCAGTACTATTATTTTTTCCAAAAGTACTGTCTTTGAAGAATATCAGAAGGAAACATGTTTACCACATCTCAGTACTCACTGCGACACTGCTATGAACCTTTGAAACTAATACACAAAATAGAAAATGGTGCAGTGGGAGGTTATATACATGAAGAAGAAAGCAAAATACAATTAGAAAGAAAAAGAAACATGTCTGTTGAGGTCATAGTGTTCTCAACTTTGTTAAATACAGGATCTACCTTATAAAGTGGTATGGTAACAATTACTTAAGCTTTAGAAGGATTTACTGATCCCATATCCCATAAGCCTGTGTATTTTGTTAGGTGGGACCTAGCAGGAAAGCACTTTCTGCCCTGGCCTTAGCTTGGAGATCATTCTTGCTCTCAAGATGTGGCTGGCCCCAATCAAGTCATCTTTCTGAAAGGCCCTTAAAAGACCCGAAAGTCAAATGTCCTGGGGATCATATCTTAGAGGAGATCCTACTACATCACGTTATATGACAGAAAATGGTCTGTCTTGACATGACACAATATGATATTTAATTGAAGTGCACTGTCTGTTATCCTATTTTGCCATTTAATTTCTATCTTTTTAATTTAGTATGGAATAAATCAACAAATGGAAGTTAAAATCAAATACTAATCTACTTTTACAAGCAACTGCTATTTTTATTCTTTGTTCTTTTTTGTTCTTTTTTCTTTATTTTTCTTCTTCCATTTATAAAAAACAATAAGTAGCAATCTAATGGAGATTTCACTTTTTAGTATGTAGCTCAAGAAAGAAACATTTATTACACCACAAAACCATTCCATCCATTTTACAGTTATTTATTAAGGATTAGATAGCTCAAGATTTTCAGTCACTGATTAAAAATTCAACCCCATTTATATTATTAAATCATCCATATATTCAATATATTCCTTTCCTTACCCATTTGGTAAGTTATCTTCCCTTCTGGACACTGTTTACAGTCATAGCAGCAGGATAATGTCCCTTCTATTTTTACCTTACTGTAGCCAAAAGCACATTTCCCATTACAGATGGAAAGACGAATTGCAATTCTTTCACATGAAGAGCTTACAGGTTGGAAGTGGTTATTTTATCAGGTATATATACCCTAACTTTTCACATCCTCATCAAAACTAAGTGTCCCATTTCCACATTTTCTTTTGTTTTAAATTTTAAAAAGAGTATACTCGGAATATTGCATCCAATTTTGGTTGCCACAATATAAAAAGATGTGGAGAGTATAGAGAGAGTGCAGAGAAGTGCAACAAAGATAATTAGGGATTGGAGGCTAAAATATATGAAGAACAGTTGCAAGCAGTCTTCCAATATCTTAGGGCCTTCTACAAAGAAGAGGCATTCAACCTATTCTCCAAAGCACCTGAAGGCAGGATAAGAAGCAATGGATGGAAACTAATTAAGGAGAGAACCAATTTAGAATTAAGGAGAAATTTCCTGACAGTTAGAACAATTAATGGGTGGAATGGCTTGCTCCAGAAATTCTGGATCCTCCAACACGAGACATGTTAAAGAAGAGATTGGACAACCACTTGTCTGAACTGGTGTAGGGTTTCCTGAGTAAAGGGGGTTGGACTAGAATACCTCCCAAGTTATTCTGTTATATCCCCAACCAGCATGCTGAGGTTGGGAGTTGAAATCCACACCTCATAAAACTTGCTGGGTTGAAGAAACACTTGTTTAACTCTTCCTTTTTTTCTTGTATCCATTGAATTGTGGTCAATTCTGAGAGTCTGCCTGGAGAAGTTTTCTTGCAAAGTTTTTCAGAAGTGATTTGTTATTTCCTCGTTTCTACAGTGAGAAGATGCCCAAAATCATTCAGCTGTGGTTGTGGAAGGACTAGAACCACACCTTCTCCTTAATGATTTGCATTAAAGATTTGCTGATAATTCCCTCGCTCAACTCTTGCCACAAAAATGCTTATTAACTTAATGTTAGCCCTAACCCTTTTTTTGTCCATAAGTCAACAATGTGGGGAAAATGTTTCTATGCAATTATTAAGTTGAACTGTGCATGATGCCGCTTATAAATAAATTCCCTCTTAGAAACCTGCAATCTAATTACAAAGCAGTTTTCTGTGTCATATTGTTTTCCTCTTTCATTCATATAGGTTATATAATTTTTATAAAAATAATATCTCCTTCCCCCTTTTAATTATTTTTATTTATTTTATTTGTTAAATTTACACGCTGCCCTACAGCACATAAATGCTATCAACAGTGAAAGGGTGATTTTTCTGCTTAATGTGCAATCATATTCCTTCACTTGGATTACCATAACTAGTTAGCTGGTTAGGCAGAAAGTCTATGCTAAAAGAATGACTTTCTGCTCCCTGTTTAATTTCTTTCAGGGAGGCAAATATAAATTTAAGTTTAAGGAGATTTCACCAAAAACCATGTTCAAGCCATTTTAAAAATAGTTTCACTCTGTTGCAACAAATGGATTCTTTCCATTAAGCTATGAGCATTTCTAGAGTGTCATTATGTGTAGTTAAAGATACCTGACTACTTCAGATGTCCTAATCACTTGTCCATTATATGGCAGCTCATCAAGGGCTCAATACATAGAGATATTGCTTCACAAAAATGAAATACTAGTTTTCAAAGAAACAAACAAAAAATGATTCTATTTTGTTCAGGACCCAAATATATATCTAGTCACTTGAACTGTTAAGTCGATAGGATATCTTATACACCACAAATTGAGTTTATATTTAAAAATAATTAATTCACTTAAGTGCCTACTGTTTCCTATCTCTAGGATTCATTTCATTATATATCTTGCATTATTTTTTACCATATCCCATTTTATTTTACTGTTTTATCTCCTCTAATGTTATTGTATTTTACTGTGTCTGATCCTCATTTTAATAATATGACCCACTGAGTAATTAGTAGAGATTACTACTATGGGTTGTACTGGGATGATTTTGCACTGGAACTAAATAAATAAATAAATTCTATTTCATTACTTCAATACTTAAACACTGATTACTTCATTACCTCAAAACATAACTTTTCTACCTCATGACCTATACCAATGATTAGATAATGATGTCTCTAAAACAATTTCTATAAAATAATTAATTTATCAATTGATTAATTGATAAATTAATCAATCAATTTATTTTTGATAGATTAGTTTGGTTAGAATGTTTAGTGCAAATAGTGTGATTACTGATCAGTGTAAATGATCAGTGATTTATGTAATTTAATTGATTAGTAAAATTAATGATTTTGTGAATTTAATTGACCAGTGTGATTAGTGATTAGTACAATTATTTGATTAGGCTGATTGTATTTAGAGCTTAGTGAAATTATTTGACTAGTGTGATTATTGTATTTTATTAATTAGTGTGATACTGGCTATATTGATTACCCAAATATCTTGTATGATTGAACAATTTTATCAACGTACCATCTCAACAAACCTTCCATGCCCGGAAAAAAATCCAATGCCAAACAACAACCCAAAGAGAAAGAAATCCCCACCAATGAACCACAAGACTCCGGCACATGCCTTATATGTAAAGAAACTCTAAAGGATAATGAAAATTCCACCAAATGTTCCCAATGGTCATGCAATTGAAATTTGGATGCTTGGTAGCTGGTTCATATTTATGATGCTGTGTCCTGGGGCCATGTGATCATCTTTGGGACCTTCTGACAAGCAAAGTCAATGGGAAAACCAAATTCACTTAAAAACTTAAGTTACTTACTTAACAATTGCAGCAATTCATTTAACAGTTGTGGCAAGAAAGGTTGTAAAATTAGGCAAATCTCACTTAAAACTATCTTGCTTCACAACATAGATTTTGGGCTCAATTGTGGTCATAGTCAAGGACTTCCTATATAGTCTCTTGTATTATGAACACTGCTCAGAATCACTACATGAAGAGGTGTGTTATAAAAATTTGATAAATAAATAAAGGGGACATTACAAACCAAATAGTAATTTACTTTTACAAATAAATGTCTTTTTCTTTTTCTTCCTTTTTCTTTATTTTCTCTCTGCCATTTGTAAACAACAATAAATAAGAATTCAGTGAAGATCTCGGTGTTAAGGATTGAACTTAAGATAAAAAACATTTATTGCATTATAAAATAAGTTCATCCATTTTGCAATTGTCAACCAAGCCACATTTAGCTCTAAATGTACAGTTTAAACAACCCTTTATTCGTTAAGATAAAAAACCTTTATTGCATTATAAATTAAGATCATCCATTTCACAATTGTCAACCAAGCCACATTTAGCTTTAAATGTACAGTTTAAACAACCCTTTATTCATTAGCATTCCAGAAACCATAGTTCATATTTACATTATTTTCCCCTTATCTTTAAAATTTTAAATTATGTAAATCATCCTAGGGTTAACTTTTTATAATTACTACTGGATTGATGCCAATGTGGCTGCTGTAATACAACTGAATATTTGCTTTATATAACAAGACAATATATTTAAGAAGTAAAAAAAAATGCCACACTCATCAATATAAAAAAACAACCCTCCCCTACATTTTAGCTTAATTCCAATTATGATTATGATTTTTTATCTATTTTATTTTTTTGCAGATTTTGTTCTATTGTACTTTATTAATTCATTTGATTCTTTTTGTTAGATTTTATTGTTTTTTATTTTTATTTTAAATATGGTTTTACACTGTGTAAGGTGCTTCGAGTCACCATGGGCGAACAGACAGCAATATAAAATAAATAAATTAAATAAATAAACATACTTTATTCATTAACCATGAAATTCAGTCAATTAAACATTCAAAAATGCATCACAAATACCACTGACTGGTGCTAAAGGTTGATAGAGGTTGCTGCCAGCATCCCAGGTATCAACTAAGTCCCTTTTAAAGATGTACGATGTTCTGAATAGCAGTTTTTTGCAATTCCGCTGGTGAAATTGCAGGAAGCTGGAATTTCTTGATGTATTTTGTAAAATTCTTGAACATGGTTCCAAGTGCCCCAATGACAATAAGTATCATTGTTACATGTTTCATTCATAATTGCATAGTTTCGATGGCCAGGTTGTGATATTTCATGTTTTTTTTTAGTTCTTTTTCTTGGATTCTAGCATCTCCTAGTACTGAAATATCAATGAATTGTACTTTTCAGTTTTCAACACCTGTAACATCTGGCATGCTGTGTTCCAAATGGCGATCTGTCTATATTCGAAAGTCCCACAAGATCTTCACCTTCTCATTTTTAATAACTTTTTTCACTTTATGTTCCCATGATTTTTCAAATACAGGTAAGTCGTATTTTTTAAAAAACAAAAAGTTGATTAATTTAGCAACTTAGTCGCGTCTAACTTTGTAATCAGTTTGTGCAATTTTGCTGCATTTACATATTAAATGTGAAACGGTTTCAACTTTGTCCTTGCAAATGGACTAGCAGCCCCAGCAGCTGGGAGACTAATCAGTCAGTTCAGTCAGAACTTAGAACTTTATTCCCTGGAGACGCCAGAAGTCTGATTGAAGTGATAGTCACATGGTGTTTTTTTCTTGCCCTGCATGAAGGAGAAGAGTGCTGGAAAGCACATTAGTGAGGGATTGGTGTGTGTTCTGGAATAGATTTTGCATTATCATTATTTTGAAATGGGGTAGAAATGAGGATATGGCACTATCTTTTCTCTTGGATGGGGTAGAAGTGAGGATTTTGTATTATAATGCAAAGTCTCATTTCCACCCCATTTTGAAAAATGATTTTCTTCAAAAAAAGAAGCTCTTCCAAAAAAGATGCTCCAACTTCTTTTTTGGAATGTCTGATTGAACCTTTTTTAAACTGATAGTCACATAGTCTTCTTTGGTTGCCCTGCATGGAGGAGAATGGAGCTGGAAATCAGGTTAGTGAGGGAATGGGATGGAAGTGGGGATTTTGCATTATGATTGCTTATAAGTAGGTAAGAACCAGTAAAAGAGGAATGGAAAAATCCCTCTCTGAAGATCATCATTTTTCAGTCTTGGCAAGTTTAAGATGGGTGAACTACATGCTACCTTGAGAATTCTGGGAATTGAAGTCCATGCACCTTAAAATTGCCAAAGTTGAGAAGCATGAGTCTACACTATAGTTGCTGAGCTTGGCTACTGGCCTTCCATTCCAAGATCAACTGGAAATAAGAGAGAGTGTGTGTAAGAGTGAGGAGGCAGGAATAGCCAACATTCCAGAAGGTAGGCTTAAGCTACAGAAGGAACTTGACAGACTAGAACATTGGGCGCTATCTAACAAAATGAAATTCAGTGGTGAAAAAAAGCAAGGTTCTAGGCAAGAAAAACCAAATGCACAGGTATAGTATATAGGCGGTACCTGGCTCAATAGTAGTAACTGTGAGAGGGATCATGGAATCCTAGTAGGCAATCACTTCAATATGAGCCAATAATGTGTGCGGCCACCAAAAAAAATAATGTAATCCTAGGCTGCATTAACAGAGGCATAGACTCAAGATCACGCAAAATGTTAGTACAACTTTATAAGGCCTTGGTAAGGCCACACTTACTACATTCAGTTTTGGTCGCCATGATGTAAAAAAGATGTTGAGACTCTAGAAAAAGTGCAGAGAAGAGCAACAAAGAGGATTAAGGGACTGGAGGCTAAAACATGTGAAGAACAGTTGCAGGAACTGTCCAGTTTGATGAAAAGAAGGACTAGGGGTTATAGCAGTGAATGATACGAGTGTTCCAATATCTGAGGGGCTGCCACAAAGAGGAGTCAAGCTATTCTCCAAAGCACCTGAGGGCAGGACAAGAAGCAATGGGTGGAATCAAGGAGAGATGCAACCTAGAACTAAGGATAAATTTCCCAACAGAACAATTAACCAGTGGAATGACTTGCTTCCAGAAGTTGTGAATGTTCCAATACTGAAAGTTTTTAAGAAGAGATTGGACAAGCATGGTATACGGCTGGTGTTGGCAACCTGTGGCTGCTCTTTGGGCCCTCTGCTGTGGCTCCCTGTCTCATCACTGGCTGGCCCCGCCCCTCACCCTCCCCTCCCAGTCACTCCTCGCCTGGCTAGAGAACATAAGGGTGACTGCGGTGAATGGAGACTCACTCTGTATTCCAGAGAGGGAGAGAAGTGCCCCTCTACTTGCCTCTTCTTCTAGCCCTTGTTGGTGCTGTGTGCACCTTGGCCGCTTGGGGAGATGCGCAAATTGCTCTGTCCCGAAACACTGGCCCGACCCGGCTGTGGCCGACAATGCTGCTCTTGCCACTTCCATGGCCTGCTCAGTGCTCTTGCAGCATCTTGCGCAGGTTAAATTTAGCTCGCTTCACAATGGGGGAGACTTCCTCCTCTTGGAGCCCATTACAACACAGAGCATTGGCTGTAGCCAGGCATGGCCAGTGTCTCGAGGTAGAGAACAATTCACGTGTCTCCCTGGCCAAGGTGTGTGCAGCACCAAGAAGGGCTGGAAGGGCTGGAAGAAGAGGCAAGTAGAGGGTCGCTTCACTCCCGCCCTGGAATATGGAGCAAGACTCCATCCGCCGCCATCACCCTTCTCTTCTCAGGGCAGGCGGGGAGGGAGTGGGAGGGGAGGGAGAGGGGCGGGGCGGGGCAGGGCCAGCCAATGGTGGGTTCAGCCGTCAGGGAGCCACAGCAGGGGGATGAAAGAGCTTCATTTATCTGGGAACCTGAAATGACTCTGGATTTAAATTGTAAAAAAAATGTAAAAAAACCCCAAAGAAGAAGAAAGAACAACATCAGAAAAAAAATCCCAAACCCCAACCCTTGCCTGTTTTTGGAAATGGTTCAAGAGAGAACACACACCTGGGGTGTGTGTGTGAGAGAGAGACGAGATGGAGGAGAGAGAGGAGGGATGAGAGAGAGAGAGAGATCCCAGAGAGAGACATGAGAAAAAGAGAGGGGGGGGGAGAGATGAGAGGGAGAGAGAGAGAGAGACAGTGAGATGAGAAAGATGAGAGAGATGAGAGAGAAAGAGAGACGGAGAGAGATGACAGATACTTGTTTCCCAGAGAAAAGAAAATACTCAGAGACACAAAACTTGGGTAGGCGTGGCTGGGGTGTGTGTCATGTGACTGTGTGGGAATGAGTGATGTTGAATGTCAACTACAAAGATACTTCTTTGGTCTTTTTAGCTGCTAGAAAAAGGGAGTGGGGGAAAACAAGGCATTCCTTAAATGCCTAGATAACCCTGACAGTCCAAAGTTGTAAGAAGGTTATTGGAGAGCATGATGGATGACTCTTGGAGATGGATGTGTCCCATTGGAGAAGTCACATCCAGGGGGTGGGGGAAAGACCATGGTCAAAGGGGAAATGTATGATGTAATTTAGTATTGGCTGCACCCAGCTAACGCCAGCATGGCCACTTCTAATAAATCAATTTTCTTTTCTCTGAGATGCGGATAGAGACTTTTGATTTGAATGGGGGTGGATTTGTTGGAGCCCTGACAGCCAGCCGATACTAAACTACATCATACATTTCCCCCTTGACCCTGGTCTTCCCCCCACCCCCT
The DNA here is from genome assembly GCF_900518725.1 of Notechis scutatus. The sequence continues at coordinate 12,540 of NW_020718199.1, forward strand.
GGATGTGACTTCTTCAATGGGACACATCCATCTCTAAGAGTCATCCATCATGCTCTCCAATAATCTTCTTACGCTCCGACAACTTTGGACTGCCGGGGTGATTATCTAGGCATTTAAGGAATGCCTTGTTTTCCCCCCACTCCCTTTTTTCTGGCAGCTAAAAAGACCAAAGGAGTATTTTTTTAGTTGACATTCAGCTCCTCTCACTTCCTGAAGGTGACTTGTACAACACAAAAAGAAAGCAGGTACAGAACTGAGATGCAGCTATAGACTTTTGATTTGAATGGGGGTGGATTTGTTGGAGCCCTGACAGTGAGTTGACACTGCCCACCAAGGTTTTGTGGCTCCCAGTGTTTCTTTTCTGTGGGAAACGGGTCCAATGGCCAATGAGCCAAGGTAACATGACAGGGAGAACTAAAACTGTACTTGCACTGGAAAGTCTAAAGCGGGAGGAGAAGGGGAAAAAGTCCTTTTAAGTAGAATCCAGCCAGGGAAGCTCTTAAGACTAATGCCACCATTTGTATGTAAAACATACAACATAAAATCATAGGCTGGAAGGGATTTTTAGCCCAACCCCCTGCACAAGGCAGGATACTTTATACCAACCTGGTCAAATGGCTGTCCAGTTTATTTATAAAAACCTCTAGTGCAGAAGCAGCCACAACTCCAGGAGACAAACTGCTCCATTGAGTCATTGTTCTCACTGTTAGAAAATTTCTCCTTACTTATAGCTTCCACCCATTACTTTTTGTCCTGCCCTCTGAGGCTTCGGAGAACAAGTCAGTCCCCTCTTCTCTGTGACAGGCCCTCAAGTACTGGAAGACAGTTATCATGTCCTCCCTAATCCTTATCTTTAATAGGCCAGACACACCTAGCTCCCCTAACCATCCTACGATTTGGCCTCCAAACCCTTTTATCACCTTTGTTGTTCGTCTCCAAGGGTTTTCAAGGGTCTCAGATAATCTGTTCTGCATTATGGTGACCAGAACTGTATTCCAAGGGTAGCCTCATTAGCCCACTTCCCACGATCTTGATGTAATCCCTCGGTTCATGCAGGCCAAGACTGCAAGTTGGCTTTTTTGCCAGCTGCACCACATTGCTGGCTGATATTTAAGTGGTGGTCCACTAGAACATCTAGCCCCTCTTTACATCTATTATGTTTCTTTTTATCCATCCCTCAGCTGGTGAGAGAGCTCCTTGTACAGCTCAGCTGCTCACATTTTTCTTTCTCTGTGGTAGTTTATTTGGGCCTTTGTTACTTTGTTTTTGGTTTCCCAAGCATCCCAAACTGTTTGCCCCTCAGGATTTCCACCCATGGGATCCTTCCGATTCTTTCTCTTTGATGGTTGAAGTCAGCTCTTAAAATCTAGAATAGTACTCTTTGTTCAGTTACCCTTGCCTGCGTTAAGGTAAATCATAGTATGGCATGGTCACTCTCAACTTCAGGATGTGCATCTTCCTTCAGCTCTCTTAGGGCCATTAAGGAGTAGAATAATTAAAGGCCCCTCGGGGTCCATCTGGGCAGGGGATTACCTCATAAACTCGATTGTGATACTCAGCCACCGAGAGCTGCACATCATCAGCCAGAGGAAGGGTCACACTGTAGTCGAGGGCAGGCTCTTTGGCAGCACAGTGGAACCTACCGAGAGAGGAGGCCAGGTGAGGACGGCTGACTGAAGGAAGCTGAAACAGGAACGGAAATGGTCTTGCCCATCCAGATGAGGTGGCCGTACCGAAGCTCCATGGGGCTCTCACCTTTGCATGTAGGGGTGCTCCAGTGCCTCCTCTGCCGTTAGCCACTTCTCGGGGCTAAACACCAAGAGCTGTTTCAGAAGGTCCAGGGCCTGGGTAGGGATGGAGGCAGGCAAGAGCTCCTCCAGAGTCAGCTGGGGCCTGCAGCCGGACAGAAAGCAGGCTACAGTCCCACTCCCCAGAGTGCTCCCAGCCAGCCTTACCTGAGTCACTGGCTGGGCTGGAAGAGGTGCCTCCTGGGGAACTCTCGTCCCCTCAGCAAAAAGAAAAAACTCACTGGCAGCTCACACGGTTGATAACTGAGGCTTGGTAGTCAGAATGAAAGGCCTCCAAATCTGCAAAGCAAAGCAATGGATCGGCATCCCTGAGTGAAGAGCCTAGCTTGGCCCCAACTTCAGACAAAACGAAATGTCAGGCTCTCTTTCCCTCCCTGCTCTTTCGGGCATGTCCCTGTGTCAGAGAAGGGGCCTCCAGCAGGAATTAGGCCAGACAAGCTGCACTCTCCTTGTTAAGTTCGAAGAATAAGGAGACCAGACATCTGACCAGTGACTTCAACTCTTTAATAATAACAGGAATAGGAATAGAATAGAGCAACTCTATGGGCAGCAGTAACCCTTTTATAGGGTTGGCTGCTACCCTATTAACCAATAACCTTTGTGATAAGTTCAAATAATAATCAATAAGGAGTGGCCTCATCCTGACCAATCCCTGTTCGTTGTTTGAGGACCAATCAGGTGTGTAGGCCTTCAACCCCTACTTTGCATTTTATACTAGTTACTTTTATTGATTCATAACACCCCTCCCCCTTGGGCTCCGTTTGAGGGGAGCTGTAACAAAATCCTCAAGGTAGACAGGCCGTTTGGTCTGTCTAGATGATTTCCGTGGCTCCACCGGGTTTTGCCCAATGTCCGGTTCCAGTGGAGCATTTGGATAGTCTCTATTTTGTTCCGTTTCGCTGCACGGTGCTTCCGTGCTGCTTTCGTTGAGGTTGTTTCTACTAACTAATGGTTCTTCAGGGTTTTGCAGTTCGGATTCCCCCAAGTTCAAGTCCCCTGGAGAAATCACCTCCCTCCCCGTTTCATTTGCCAGTCCTTCCCTGGGCCGAAAGGTATCTGTTGGTCTGCAATCCGTCATATCGAAGTCAATTTCCTCGATATTTCCTCCCCCCTCAGTTTGGGAACCCGGGGATCCATGGCCGCTGGGTGACAATCTCGAACGGAGCTGGTCTATGTGGCGTTTCCACACCCTCCCATCTTCTGTTAGTAGGCGGTAAGATCTGGGCCCTGTGAGGTGGGTGACGGTTGCGGGTATCCACAAAGGGTCGCCGGAAAAGTTTTTTGCAAAGGTTAAATCGCCTACCTTAAATTCCCGGCATTTGCTGCTGGAGCCGAAAGGCTTTTCGGGTGCGTATGCGGGGTGGAGCCGGTCAAGGTGCGATCGTAGTTTCTGCCCCATGAGAAGTTCGGCGGGCGTTTTGTTGGTGACGCTGTGGGGCGTAATATGCTGCAACAATAAAATGCGATTGATTTTTTCATCGATGTCGCCGAATTCCATTTTGTGGAGGGTCTTTTTTACAAACTGTACCATGCGTTCTGCACGTCCGTTTGCCGCAGGGTGCGCAGGTGAGGTCAGCGCATGGCGGATGCCGCGATCAGCAAGATACTGTTCAAAGTGTAATGCAGTGAACTGTGGGCCGTTGTCCGAGACCAAAACGTCCGGGAACCCATGTGTGGCAAATAGTCTATTTAATTTGCTGATAACTGAGTCCGTTGTAGTTGTATTCATCCGATGGATCTCGAGCCAATTCGAGTAGGCGTCGACTGTAATAAGGAAGGTGTGTCCCCTTGTAGGCCCCGCAAAGTCAATGTGAATACGGGACCACGGTCCCCTTGGGGTTTCCCATTCGGTTGGGCTTGCTTTAGGTGGGGCATTACTGACGTCTTGGCAACGTTGACAAGTAGCGACCCAGGCCTCGATTTTCTTGTCGATTCCTGGCCACCAGGCATAGCTTCGTGCGAGTGCTTTCATCCGCACTATGCCTGGATGTCCGTCGTGTAATACCGCTAACACAGTTCGTTGCAGTTTGTTCGGAATTATAACTCTATCTCCCCACAAGATGCAGCCCTTTTGGGAAAATAGTTCAGTTTGGCGGGCTTTAAAGGGCGCCCATTCTGGTGATAGTTGTTCTGTTGGCCACCCACGCTCAACCCAGCATAGGATGTGTTGCAAAACTGGATCTCGTTTTGTTTCGAGGGCAATGTCCCTCGCAGTCAATGGCGGCGCGTGCAGGGCCTCAATTTGTAGCGTTGTAATGGTCGGTGCTGGATCTTCAACTGATTCTGGGAGTGGTGCTCTGCTTAATGCATCAGCGTGGAGAATTGCTTTTCCTGGGCGGTGTTGCAAGGTGTAGTTGTACGCCGCCAAGAATTCAGACCAACGAGTCATTCTGGGGGACAATATATACGGGGTTGGTTTATTTCCCGCAATAATCCCCAATAGTGGTTTATGATCAGTAATTATTGTAAATGCACGCCCATACACATATTCATGGAATCTTTTAACTGCAGCCACAATAGCTAAAGCTTCTTTATCCAGCTGACTATAATTCCTTTCAGCTTTAGCTAGAGTTCGTGAGAAAAATGCGACGGGAGCTTCAGCTCCGTTTGGCAATACGTGGGCCAGGATTGCTCCAACGCCAAACGGCGAGGCGTCGCAAGTAATAGTCAATGGCAGAGTTTCGTTGTACTGCATAAGTACAGAATCAGAAGTTAGCAGTTTTTTAACTTGCTGGAAAGCGTTTTGTTCCCGTTGCCCCCAAACCCACGTTGCTTTTTTGTCTAAAAGTCTATGTAGTGGTTCAGCTACCGTTGCTTTATTTGGTAGAAAAACGTTATAGAAATTGATAAGTCCAAGGAACGCCTGAAGATCTGCCTTGTTCCTGGGAGTGGGGGCCCTCTTAATTGCCTTCAATTTGTCCTCAGTGGGATGGATCCCTTGGCTGTCCAGGAGGTATCCCAGAAAGTCTACCCTTTCTGTGCATAAGTGGCATTTATTTCTTTTGACCTTGAGGCCGGCGTCTTGGAACCTTTGTAAGACCATTCGGAGTCGTTTTTCTAGAATGTCTCTGTTAGGGGCGGCGATGAGTACATCGTCGAAATACGGTACGACCCCTCTTATTCCTTGCAACAGTCTCTCCATTAAGCTTTGAAAGATCCCGGGAGCGACGCTCACCCCGAACTGGAGTTGGTTGCATTTAAACGCACCCCTATGGGTGACGATAGTTTGCGCTTCGGCGGTGGCAGGGTCTACAGGCAATTGCTGATATGCCTGCGCTAGATCTAATTTAGCGAAAAATTTTCCGCCCCCCAAGGAATGGAGCAAATGCTGCACTACTGGCACTGGATATGCACTTTGCTGAAGTGCGTGGTTAAGGGTGGCCCGATAGTCTCCGCAAATTCTCAGTGACCCATCAGGCTTGATAGGCGTAACTATTGGAGTTTCCCACCGGGCATGGTCGGTGGGTTCCAGCACGCCCTGTGCTATTAGTTTATCGTCGATTTTAGGTTTCAGGGCGAACGGAACCCGACGCGGCTTAAGGCGGATGGGTGCTACCTCAGGATTCAAATTAAATGATATCGGGGTCCCCTTGTACTTGCCTAGTCCGCTCGCGAAGACGTCTCAGAATTCTTGCACGAGGGCCTCCTCCCAATCGTTGCTCTTGGCCCGGTGAACTCCGGCTACGGTGATCCCGAGCGGCTCGAACCATTGTAGGCCTAAAAGGCTAGGCCGGTCACGGTCAACAACAGTCAGTGGCAGTGCGACGGTGCGGTCCTTGAAAGAGACCTGGAATTGGCGGGACCCAACGACGGGAACTCGATTACCTTGGTAATCTTTGAGTATAACCCTTTGAGGGTTGAGGTCTTGGCGGCGAATTGTTGGAATAAGCTGCTGGAGCGTCTTCCAAGATACCATCGAGAGGGATGATCCTTAGTCTACCTCCATCACACAAGGTTTGTTTTCGATCGCGACCTTCACCCGGATTTTTCCGGCGTCTAAGGATGTAGCGTGGCCTATGGTGATTGTTTGGTGGGTTTCTTCCCGTCTGGTTTCTTCGCGCCTGGGGTTAGTGGTGGACGGGTTGTTTCTGTAGGAGTGGTTTCCCCATTGGTGGTTCAGTTTGTCTTGGTGTGTACCGAGGAATCCTAAAGATTGGCATTCGGCCTGTCGGGGTTTGGAGTTGGAGGCTTGTTTACTTCTGCAAACCTTTGCGATGTGACCTCTTTTCCCGCAAACGCGGCAGAGTGCGTCAAGGAATTTGCAGCTGGATCGTGGGTGACTCGCTCCACATCCTGCGCAAGGTCGATTTGAGCGTTGTGTGAACTGGTCTCGTTCAGTTTGGAGTCGGTTGACCTCTTCCTCATCACTTTCGGATGGGGATTCTAGGTCTTCGTGGTGAGTCGATACCGGGTGTCTCTCAGGGCGAGGCGAGGTATCATCGGCGAGTTGGCGTAGCGGTGCGCTGGTACGGCGCATTCGTGCTGCCGACTTCTTAGTTCCTTCCGCTGCCGAGGCTTCTTTAAGGGCATCGGTAAGGCTGATGTCCCCCTTAGCCATGATTTTGCTCTGGATTGTGCAATCCTCTAAACCCAGAACTAGGCGGTCCCGGAGGGCTTCTTCTAAGTTGGAGAACTCGCAGAGGCCTCCAAGGTTTCGAAGGTCTGCGACGTAGTTGGCAAGGCTTTCGCCCTTCCGCTGGCCTCTCTGGTAAAATTCGTGCCTTCTGACTAATGTTGGCACGGTGGGCGCGTAGTGGGCCCGTAGCAAAGGCTCGAGGACATCCCAGTCCATTGCTTTTACTTCGGCTGGCTTGGCAAGTGACTTCGCCATTTTAAACACAGTAGGCCCACAGTGGGTTAGAAAAACAGCTCTTTTTTTGCTGGCCGTTGCATCTTTCAAGTTGTTGGTCTCCAAAAACATCTGGAACCTATCCATGTATGACTCCCAGTCTTCGGTTTCTGGGTTGAATGGAGCGGGTGGTACGGCACCGCTGGCCATGATTGCCGTTGATGGTGCGTGTTCGACCACGTACTCTGTTGGTTGCTCTGTAGATCAGTCAGCTCTTCGGTCTCCACATCCCACCCTCGTCGCCAGTGTTAAGTTCGAAGAATAAGGAGACCAGACATCTGACCAGTGACTTCAACTCTTTAATAATAACAGGAATAGGAATAGAACAGAGCAACTCTATGGGCAGCAGTAACCCTTTTATAGGGTTGGCTGCTACCCTATTAACCAATAACCTTTGTGATAAGTTCAAATAATAACCAATAAGGAGTGGCCTCATCCTGACCAATCCCTGTTCGTTGTTTGAGGACCAATCAGGTGTGTAGGCCTTCAACCCCTACTTTGCATTTTATACTAGTTACTTTTATTGATTCATAACACTCCTGCCCCTGGGGAGGGGGCTCCTCTGCGAGTCCTTCTCCCGGTTGGAGGGTAGCTGGTTTGCCCATCCCATGGGCTTGATCCTTGGAACCTGGCTGCCCTCCATTCAATCCGACATTCCAAAAAAGAAGTTGGAGCTTCTTTTTTGGAAGAGCTTCTTTTTTTGAAGAACATCATTTTTTGAAATGGGGTGGAAATGAGACTTTGCATTATAATGCAAAATCCTCACTTCTACCCGATCCAAGAGAAAAGATAATGCCATATTCTCATATCTACCCCATTTCAAAATAATGATAATGCAAAATCCATTCCAGAACACACACCAATCCCTCACTAACTTGCTTTCCAGCACTCTTCTCCTCCATGCAGGGCAACAAAAAAAGACTTCTGGCATCTCCAGGGAATAAAGTTCTAAGTTCTGACTGAACTGACTGATTAGTCTCCCAGCTGCTGGGGCTGCTGGTCCATTTGCAAGGACAAAGTTGAAACCGTTTCACATTTAATATGTAAATGCAGCAAAATTGCACAAACTGATTACAAAGCTAGACTCGACGAAGTTGCTAAATTAATCAACTTTTCGTTATGTAAAAAATATGACTTAATTGTATTTTGAAAAATCATGGGAACATAAAGTGAAAAAAGTTATTAAAAATGAGAAGGTGAAGATCTTGTGGGACTTTCGAATATAGAGAGATCGCCATTTGGAACACAACATGCCAGATATTACAGTTGTCAAAAATTGAAAAGTACAATTTATTGATATTTCAGTACCAGGAGATGCCAGAGTCCAAGAAAAAGAACTAAAAAAAACATGAAATATCACAACCTGGCCATCAAAACTATGCAATTATAAATGAAACATGTAACAGTGATACCCATTGTCATTGTGGCACTTGGCACCATGTTCAAGAATTTTACAAAACACATCAAGAAATTCCAGCTTCCTGCAATATCACCAGCAGAATTGCAAAAAACCTACTCAGAACATCGTACATCTTTTAAAAGTACTTAGTTGCTACCTGGGATGCTGGCAGCAACCTGTATCAACCATTAGCACTATCAATCGTATTTGTGATGCATTTTTGAATGTTTAATTGACTGAATTTCATGGTTAATGAATAAAGTATATTTATTTATTTAATTTATTTAATTTATATTGCTGTCTATTCGCCCATGGTGACTAGAAGCAGCTTACATAGTGTAAAACCATATTTAAAATTAAAATTAAAAACAATAAAATCTAACAAAAAGAATAAAATAAATTAATAAAGTACAATAGAACAAAATCTGCAAAAAAATAAAATAGATAAAAAATCATAATCATAATTGGAATTAAGCTAAAATGTAGGGGAGGCTGGTGGTTTTATATTGATGAGTGTGGCACTTTTTTTTACTTCTTAAATATATTGTCTTGCAAATATTCAGTTGTATTCCAGCAAATATTCAGTTGTATTACAGCAGCCACATTGGCATCAATCCAGTAGTAATTATAAAAAGGTAACCCTGGGATGATTTACATAATTTAAAATTTTAAAGATAAGGGGAAAATAATGTCAATATGAACTATGGTTTCTGGAATGCTAATGAATAAAGGGTTGTTTAAATTGTACATTTAAAGCTAAATGTGGCTTGGTTGACAATGCGAAATGGATGAACTTATTTTATAATGCAATAAATGTTTTTTATCTTAAGTTCAATCCTTAACACCGAGATCTTCACTGAATTCTTATTTATTGTAGTTTACAAATGGCAGAGAGAAAATAAAGATGATCACATGGCCCCAGGACACAGCATCATAAATATGAACCCGCTGCCAAGCATCCAAATTTCAATTGCATGACCATTGGGATTCTGCAATAGTCATAATGTGAAAAACAGCCATCAGTTACTTTCTTCAGTGCCTTTGTAACTTTGAATAACCAGTTCAAAAGTTACCAATGATTGTAAGTAAGGACTAGCTTTATACAGTACAAATAGTTTTCAATGTACAACCACAATTTAGCCCAACATGGAAATATGGAAATGCATGGTTGGATGCTTCTAGGAATTGAGTCATTTGCTTGGGTAATCCCAAGCAGCCATGGTGAGCATAATTGTCACATAGGGAACATTTGGTGGAATTTTCATTATCCTTTAGAGTTTCTTTACATATAAGGCATGTGTCGGAGTCTTGTGGTTCATTGGTAGGGATTTCTTTCTCTTTGGGTTGTTGTTTGGCATTGGATTTTTTTCCTGGCATGAAAGGTTTGTTGAGATGGTATGTTGATAAAATTGTTCAATCATACAAGATATTTGGGTAATCAATATAGCCAATATCACACTAATTAATAAAATACAATAATCATGCTAGTCAAATAATTTCACTAAGCAACAATCAACCCAATCAATTAATTACAGTAAGCTCTAATCACAATCAGCCTAATCAATTAATTATACTAATCGCTAATCACACTGGTCAATGTTACTAATCAATTAAATTACATAAATCACTGATCATTTACACTGATCAGTAATCACACTATTTGCACTAAACATTTTAACCACACTAATCAATCAAACAATAAGTCAATTAATCAATTGATAAATTAATTATTTTATAGAAATTGTTTGAGACATCGTTATCTAATCATTGGTATAGGTCATGAGGTAGAAAAATTATGTTTTGAGGTAATGAAGTAATCAGTGTTTAAGTATTGAAGTAATGAAATAGTATTTATTTATTTATTTAGTTCCAGTGCAAAATCATCCCAGTACAAAACATAGTAGTAATCTCTACTAATTACTCAGTGGGTCATATTATTAAAATGAGGATCAGACACAGTAAAATACAATAACATTAGAGGAGATAAGCTTTAAGCAGCTTAATTCTGCACATTAAGCAGAAAAATCACCCTTTCACTGTTGATAGCATTTATGTGCTGTAGGGCAGTGTGTAAATTTAACAAATAAAATAAATAAAAATAATTAAAAGGGGGAAGGAGATATTATTTTTATAAAAATTATATAACCTATATGAATAAAAGAGGAAAACAATATGACACAGAAAACTGCTTTGTAATTAGATTGCAGGTTTCTAAGAGGGAATTTATTTATAAGTGGCATCATGCACAGTTCAAGTTAATAATTGCATACAAACATTTTCCCCAAATTGTTGACTTATGGACAAAAAAAGGGTTAGGGCTAACATTAAGTTAATAAGCATTTTTGTGGCAAGAGTTGAGTGAGGGAATTATCAGCAAATCTTTAATACAAATCATTAAGGAGAAGGTGTGGTTCTAGTCCTTCCACAACCACAGCTGAATGATTTGGGGCATCCTCTCACTGTAGAAACGAGGAAATAACAAATCACTTCTGAAAAACTTTGCAAGAAAACTTCTCCAGGCAGACTCTCAGAATTGACCACAATTCAATGGAAACAAGAAAAAAAGGAACAGTTAAACAAGTGTTTCTTCAACCCAGCAAGTTTTATGAGGTGTAGATTTTAACTCCCAACCTCAGCATGCTGGTTGGGGATATAACAGAATAACTTGGGAGGTATTCTAGTCCAACCTCCTTTACTCAGGAAAACCTAGACCAGTTCAGACAAATGGTTGTCCAATCTCTTCTTTAACATGTCTCATGTTGGAGGATCCAGAATTTCTGGAGCAAGCCATTCCACCCATTAATTGTTCTAACTGTCAGGAAATTTCTCCTTAATTCTAAATTGGTTCTCTCCTTAATTAGTTTCCATCCATTGCTTCTTATCCTGCCTTCAGGTGCTTTGGAGAATAGGTTGAATGCCTCTTCTTTGTAGAAGGCCCTAAGATATTTATTTATTTATTTATTTATTTGATTTGCCAATTGTTTACAAGATAATAAGTATAAATGTATACATAGTTGTGAATACATGAAATGGTTACATATAAGAAAAATAAAAGAATAAGAGAAACAATAGGACAGGGACGGTAGGCACGTTGGTGCGCTTATGCACGCCCCCTACAGACCTCTTAGGAAAGGGGTGAGGTCAATAGTAGACAGTCTAAGGTTAAAGTTTTTGGGGTTTGGGGAAGA
>NW_020718200.1:0-23775 GCF_900518725.1 Notechis scutatus
CTTTCAACATGAGGTTTGAGTCATAAAAATAGATAACACTTCTCACAATCCCCCCTTTTCTTGTTCCATCTTTGACTCAAACTCAGTTAATAATAAGTCTGCTGTCTTCCATCCTTCTTCAGGAGGTTCCTCCAGGTGACCCAATGGGTCATATTGTTGTCTTAACACCATCATTTGTACTGTGTCAATTCTACCTTTTATAAAATTCATCAATTTGTTTAAGATACATGGACCAAAGGTGAGGATTAATAATAACAAATTAAAGGTCCTATTAAAGTGGAGATTAGGGTGGTCATCCAGGGGGATGTATTGAAGAGAGATTCAAACCACCCTTGATGGTCATCCCTTTCTCTTTTTCTTTGGTTCAGTCCTTCCCTCAGTTTTTTCATGGAGTCCTGTACTATCCCGGAGAATAAAGACAATTAGCTCAGTCCAGGGTTCAGACTTCTTCATCTTTTCAAGGTGAGCTTCAGCGGCTGACCGTCCACTGGAACTGCCCTCCAAGGTCTTTCAGGTTCCGGTGCCCTTTTGATTCTGCTGTAATGCGTCCAGCCTCCTTCCCGAGTGCGAACTGCAGATTCAGTTGTCAGCAGCACCTGATACGGGCCTTCCCAGCTAGGTTGCAGCTTCTCACTTTTCCAAGTCTTTATCAGAACCCAATCTCCAGTCTCAAAGGGATGTTGGCTCCCAGCAAGAGGTGGTCGTTGCACCAATAGTCCCTGTTTATGGAGAGAAAGCAGAGACCTGGACAGTGCCTGCAAATATTTTCTCAAAAATAAATCTTTAAATTCAGGAATTGGATTCCCTATTTTTGCCAAGTAGGGTTGCCCCATTAGCATCTCGAATGGAGAGACCCCAGTGTCTTTCCTTGGACATGTTCTGATTCTGAGCAGTACCAAAGATAAGTTCTTTGTCCATGGTAACCCATTTTCCAGATTTTACCAAAGGTATGGACCACACCCCAGGCATATTTGGAATCAGTCCAGATTGTCACATCAATCCCTTCAGCCAACTCCAAGGCCCTCTTCAGAGCAAACAACTCACACTTTTGTGCAGACCATGAAGAAGGAAGGGAGCCCTTTTATATGACCTCCCCTTCTCCTGTCACGACTGCAAATCCTGACTTCCTCTTTCCTTCCTCAACCCTGCTCAATCCATCCACAAACCACCTTTCCCCATCTTTCAAAGGAGTCTCTTCCAGATCCTCCCTCACCTTTGTCATCAAATCTACTTGCAACAAACAATCATGGTCCTCAGCTTCCCACTCCTGCCTTCTCCCTTCTAAAAATTCGGCTGGATTCAAGTTCCTGTCAGTCCCTATTACCACATCAGGACTTGTTCTCAGAATGGTCTCATATTTGAGAATCCGCCCCTCTGTCATCCAAGTTGTTGCCAACTGACTTAGCACAGAAGTAACCTGATGAGGAGAATGCACCACAAGGGCCCCCCCAAAGGTTAACTTCTTGCTCTCTGCCACCAACATAGCTGTAGCAGCCACAGCCTGCACACAGATTGGCCATCCCCTCACCACTGGCTCCAGAGTTTTGCTCAGAAAGGTGATGGGCTGGTATTGCCCCCCCCCTTCTGCGCCAACACTCCTAGTGCCGTTCCCTGAGCTGCTGACACATACAAATGAAATGGGAGCTTCAAATTGGGCAAAGCCAAAACCGGTGCGGATGACAGTGCCTTCTTTAAACCCTCCCATCTCTCATCATCTCCCTCTAACCATTCTATACTCTCTCCTTTTCCTACCAACTTCCTGTGCAGGAATTGGGCTAACACAGTATATTGGTCCACCCAAATTCTGCAGTATCCCAACAATCCAAGAGCTTTCCTTACTTCTGTCTTATTTCTGGGAGGAGCCAGGCTCATCATCCCTTTCACCCTTTCAGGATCCAAGGACCTTACCCCCTGCTGAATATAATGCCCCAAATATTTCACCTTCCTTTCCACAAACTGGATCTTTTCCCTTGAAACTGTCAATCCTTGCTCCTTCAGCCAATTTAGCAAAGCCACAGATGCTGCTCTAACCTCTTTCTCTTTTTCCCCAGTCAACAACAAGTCATCCACATATTGAATCAACATGATCCCTTTCCTTTTTTCAAAAGACACTAACTTTTCTTCCAAAGCCTGTCCAAACAACAAAGGGCTCTCAGTATACCCCTGGGGGAGTACCGTCCACCTTAACTGCTGTTTTCTCCCACTCTCAGGATCATCCCATTCAAATGCAAACAGGTCTCTACTTCCCTCCTCCAGGGGGCATGCCCAGAAGGCATCCTTCAGATCTATCACAGTAAACCATTTGTCTTTGGGAGGGATTCGTCCCAAGATGGTATAGGGATCAGGAGATCCTCCTCAAATCATTAACTAATCTATACTTCCCATTCTTCTTCAATACCGCCAATATTGGGGAATTGAAAGGTGACATAGCAGGCTCCAACATGCCCTGTTTCAACAATCTATCGATCACAGGCTTCAACCCCTCTCTCCCCCTTCTACTCATTGAATATTGTGGCGTCCACAACTTTGTCACCCCAGGCTGCACTTGAATCTTAATCGGCTGAATGTTCATTCGCCCTGCCTTCTCTCCTCCTGCCCAGACCTCATCCGGAATTGCCCTCTCATCTTCCACAGTCATCTTACACATCCTGTGATTTTCCACTTACCCCAACTACTTTTATCACTTTCCTTGATCTATGTGCACCCTCTACTGGGTCACACACAGAAGTCCGGCTTGCGCCAGTGTCTATCAGGAACAGCCGCTCCTGATGGTTAGGACCCACTAAAATGTTTACCAATGGCTCCCCGCGGGTCCTCTTAAAGGAGCCGGAACAACCCTAATCATCATACAATGCATAACTCCTCTCTTCTCGGTTGGTTGGGCACTCGCGCGCAAAGTGACCTTCCTTCCCACACCTGAAGCAGTTCCTATCCATTCCGGGCTGTCTCATTCCCATGCCTCTTCCTCTAAAACCTCTACCACGTCCCCGGAATCCTCCCTGATTGTATCCCCCAAAATTCTCTCTTCTTTCTCCAATTGGACCCTTCCCGAAATTCCCACTCTTCTTTACTTCATTCTTTGCTGCAGCCTGTACAGCTGCAAGCATCATCTGTGACTTCTGTTTGGATTTTACGGTGTCTCTGTTCACAAAAACTTGTTGGGCTGCCTTCGGGAGATCAACCATTCCCATGGCTCCCCAATTATCCATTTTCTGAATTTTCTTTTGGATATCTGGCCAAGCTCCAGTCACAAATTGCATTTTTAGCATTGCTTCAAAAGCAGGTGTGCTAGGGTCTACCCCTGAATACTTGACCAGACTTTCTCGGAGTCTGGTACAATAATCTCCCGGGGATTCATCTTTGCCTTGGTTTACCTCAAAGGCTTTAGTTAAATTTTTCCCTTGTGGGACTGCCAATTTTATCCCCTCCATGATCATTGTTCTCATATCCCTCATACTTGCTCTGCCAGTGTTTGGATCCCAATCTGGAACTGCTATGGGGAATTTTTGATCTCCTGCCACTGCCCCTTGTTGCCCATCCACTCTTGCATCCCATGCTCTCCAAGCTGAAGTCCGAATGAGGTTACGCTCCTCCGGAGTAAATAGATGCCCCAGGATGTACATCAACTCCTGATAAGTGTAATCATTCGGCCCCAACCATAGCTCTAACTGTTCGGCCACCTCATGAGCATTTTCATGAAGTTTTGGAAGAGTCTTTTTCAATTCTCGCAACTCGGCTGGTTTTATGGGGGCAGCCACAAAGACTGTCACCGGGTTGCCTGCAGCATTGATCCCATTAGGGACTTCCCTAAGAGGAAATGCATCCACTTCAGATTTTTCTCTGAATGGAAAATTTTGAACACTTCTCTTTAATTCTTCCACTTCTTTTTTCAGCCGCGGATAGGAAGGCGGCTGAGGAGGGGGTTGTGCCACCGGCAATGGCGGGGCCGCTAGAACATTGGCTGGTGCATTATTCAAGTTAGGATTTGAGGGCGGCGGACTCTGAAGCCAATCATCCGACTCGCTTTCGTTGCTCTTCTGTTGAGACATGTATTGTCCCTCGATTGGAGGGACGGGACCTTCAAATTTCACATGAAACCATACATCTATGTATGCAACTTGAGTGGTCATTTTGTGTTGGAGAATATAGTCTCGCAATTTGGTTATCCAGTAGGTACTGGTTTCCCCCTCAGGACTCCAGTGATATGGAAATTTAGGATCAATCAAAGGGTATTTTGGCCATCGGTCCCGACAAAGATAAATCATGTTTTTCTTTTCGAGACGTCTGGTGAATTCCTTTAGATTCGGGGAGAACCACTGCTGGAGTAGCTGTCCCAGAGGCGAATCTACCGGAATTGGTTTTCTGCCATTGTCAAATTTTCCCTGTCCCAGACAGGCTTCTTCCTGGTCTCCAAGACCCTTGCTCTGTCCCTTTCCCATCTCTACTCTTCCAGGCTCCCAGAGCCTTGACTCACCAGTCCCAGTCCTCCAGCAGACGCTGGATTCTCCCAGAGAGTTTAAGGACCTCTTTCTTCCAGACTCCTAGTCCCAGTCCTCCAGCAGATGCTGGATTCCCCCAGGGAGTTTAAGGACCTCTCTCTTTTGGCTACAAATGAAAGGAACAAAGTTTACCTGATCTGATCACTCCTGGACTCTCCGCAGTCAAAAGGATGTGTGGGCGTCCCCAGCTCAGATCGATCTCACAAACTCTCAGCCGGCATTTCGTCTTAGTTCTTTTTCCAAGGACCGTCTGGATTCCCAGTCACCTCGGGGGTCTGACCGAATTTGGGGAGAGGTACCTCTCAATGGGAGGTCGTGGCCACTCTCTTACCTGGTCCCCGCTTTCCAGTCGACCACTGTCGAGGATCCTGGACGAGCCCCCAAATTGTGAGGTGGCAGCTCAAAAAAACCACCAGGATTCGAAGTTGATCCAAGGAAAAAGGCTTTATTGAATACACATCTGCAGATGGGTTCCACCCTTGGTAGCTGGGAGGAACTCAGAGCATAGCATTTACTCTATTCTTATACCCTAAAACTACCCCCCCCATTATGCAAATGGCTTGGTTTACAATCTACCTTTCAGAACACAGGTTACAATTTATTACCTCACACAGCAGGCACTTCCCTAATACATATCATACACAACCGGTACCGGGCATTTCAAAGACATTCCAAGATAATAGTTCAACATTTTAACTAGTTCCTGGCACTTCAAAGACATACCAAGATCGGTCAACATTTTAATTGGTGCATGGCACTTCTTTCTCTTCCTTCAAAGACATTCCTTTCAACATGAGGTTTGAGTCATAAAAATAGATAACACTTCTCACACTTGTTATTCAGTGTTGATATGAGAAAAGTAAGGTTTTACACTTAGGCAAGAAATACCAAATGTCCACTTACAGATTAGGTGAAACCTGCCTCAATAGTAGTAACTGTGAGAGGGATCTTGGAGTCCAAGTGGACAATCCCTTAAATATGAGCCAACAGTGAGTGGCAGCAGCTAACAAAGCCAATTCAGACCAAGGTGCATCAACAGAGGGATAAAATCAAGATCAGGTGAAGTATTAGTATTGCTTTTTAATGCCTTGGCAAGACCACACTTGGATCACTGCATCCAGTTTTGGTCAGCATATTATTAAAAAGATGTAGAGACTCTGACAAGAGTGCAGAAAAGAGGATTAAGGGCCTGGAGACTAAAACATAGGAGGAGCAGTTGCAGGAGTTGGGTGTGTCCAGTGTAGAGAAAAGGGCCAGGGGTGACATAATAGCAGTGCACCAATATTTGAGGGGCTGCCACAAAGAAGGGGAGGTGTTTAACCTATTTTCCAAAAGCCAGAAAGCAAGACAAGAAACAGTGGATGGAAACTAATGAAGGAAAGAAACAACCTAGAACTAAGGAGACATTTCCTGACACGTAGGATCCATGGAATAACTTGTCTCCAGAAGTTGTGGGTGCTTAACACTGGAGGTTTTTAAGAAGAGACTGGACAGCCACTTGTCTGGAATAGTATAGGGTCTTCTGCTTGAGCAGGGGGGTGGATTCGAACAGGGGTCACCAACCTTTTGGACCTCAGGGACCACCAAACTCATAATTTTAAATCCCGTGGACCAAGAGACCCTGGGAAAACCCCCAAAGAAGTCTGCAGGAAAATTCCCCACCCCGATCGATCTTACCGATCGATCATTCTTTATTTGGGATCACAGGATACCGTTTCCAGCTCCGTGCTCAGGGCGGGGGGGAGGGAGGGGGAGAGACAGAGAGAGAGACTGATTTTTGGCTTCATGCAAGGAAAGCAGCAGAAGTCTTTCTTTCTCTCCCCCAAACTCCAAGTGACGCAAGCCTTGTGTTCCCACGGGCAATGTGGGCGGCACAGCCTTGTGTTCCCATGCAGCCTGGATTAATTGCTTTGGGGGTGACATTTCTCTGCGGCCACCAAAATTTTCTCGTGGACCATCACTGGTCTCCGGCCCACTGATTGGTGACCACTGGACTAGAAGACATCCAAGATCCCTTCCAACCCTTTTATTCTGTTTTAAATTCTGTTATAGGTATGCATGTTTAGCATGCTAAATACCTATTGGAACACACCGATTTACACTAATAAAATGATATTATCATACTTACACATTGGATTGCATACGCTGTAAACAAGGCTTGGATCCTTTTGTCATAATAATTAATCTGATAATTCATAAATCAAGTGCAAAAATTATGGTCTTTGGGAAATGATATCTTAGCCATAGATGATCAGCCAATAGAGCAGGTAACACCTTTCCTTACCTGGGTTTTCTCTGAGAATGAATCTTGGCTCCCTCATCATAAAGAGGCTTATTTAGAGAAAGGGCATGAGTGAAAGTGGTGCTTAAATGGAAACCTCATACCTGTCCAGCTTCCTCAGCCCCAATTATTAAAGTATATGAAGCCAAGGTTACCCCATTTTTTGTCAATCTGATGTCTGGGGCTTCAGAGAGAAACCACCAGCAGAACCAACCCAATCACAGCCTCTGAGGAGTATCTTGGGGTGGACAAAAGGACTCCAGCTGCTTCCCTCAGAGCTGATTTGGGAATTTACAGAATTTCTGCTTTGTCTAGATCAGAAAATATGGGTGTTGGCATAAGATTTAATCTATGGAAACTGTCAGACTCCGAAAACAGACAACATTTCAATTAAAGACCTCTTGGATTATACAACTGACAAATTTTGTTAGAAAGTGAGTTCTCCCTGTTTCTTATATAATTGGAGAAGAAGCAGAGGTGGGATTCAAATTTCTTAACAACCGGTTCTGTGGGCATGGCCTAATTTGTGGGTGTGTGGCGTGGTGGTCATGTGACTGGCTTGGCATGGCTTGTATGTAAATATTGCAAATATTTCTGTAAATATTGAATTTTTTAATTAAAAAAGAACAACTTTTACCCAAAATCAGGCAAAGCAGGCAGGCAGATTGAGTTGCTCACAGAATCACAGATTCACTCAGAGATCTACCTTTCTGCAATCTATTTCCTGAGTCTGCACTGAAAATTTGAAACTTCAGCCCTAAGGAAGGTTCAGCTCTGCTTTTAGATTAGCTAGAAAGCAAAAATCCAACGATTTCCTGCTTTCTAGGTAATCTAAATATCCCTTCACAGCTGATAGTTGGAACAGCTGATGGTCAGGGGAAAAAAAGGAAAAAGAGCAACTTACCAAAAATCAGGCGAAGGTACAAGCAGGCAAGTTGGAATGGGGCTCATGCCAGGTGTGAGTGGGCGGGGAGAGGAGGGGCCAGTCAGTGATTTGCTAGTTCTCCGAACTGCACAGAATCGTAATAACCAGTTCTATAGAACCAGTCCGACCAGGTAGAATCCCACCCCTAAGAAGAAACCAGAAAGATTCCTCCAGAGAGAATCTGGAATATAGAAGCAGAAAAAGATGCAGCAATCCTCAAAAATTATATATTAGCCCCTTTATTGGAATAGAATTGCAATAAATTGTAGGGGTCATACAGTAATATGATTTACATTGTTTATTGTCTTTTAATTTGTTTATTATTTTCCATTTTTCTTATACAGTCCTGCTAATATTTTGTCTTTAATAGTTTAAACAATGTCTAATTAACAAACTATTCTAATACATTCGCCGCATCAACATGGTGGAAACGTCCACTACTGAACACACGCCCAATGCTACCGCGTTCGGGGGAACCGACGGGCGCAGGAGACCATTGGCCTGCGCCAAAAATCAACGAAATGGTCCACGCGGAAAGCACGGCGCACTTGCACCGTGTGAGAAAGCTATGACGGCCGCGTCCGGGTCTGACGCGCACGGAGACTACCCGATCCGTGTGAAAAATCGCAAGCGGGGAACAGAGGATTGCCAGACGCTCAAGGTGGCCACCTGGAACGTGGATTCGCTGACTGGACGCTCGACCAAGATCGTCAGGGCCATGCGGGACAGGAAGCTGGACATCTGCTGCCTCCAGGAAACTCGCTGGAAGGGCAACAAGGCTACGACTATAGACGGCTATAAGATCATATACACCAGCTGTAAGGAAAACCGCGGCGGTGTAGCTGTGGTTGTCAGTCCCAGCTGGCAAAGCTCCGTTGCAGAAGTTAAGCGCCTCACAGAACGACTGATGATAATCGTCGTAGCGACCGAGAGGCAGCGCCTACACATCTTGTCCGCCTACGCCCCTCAGACCGGATGTCACGAGGAGGAGAAGGATACCTTCTGGGAACTGCTCGACATCCAACTCAGGCAGATCCCATATGAAGACGACATCATCATCTCTGGCGACCTGAATGGTCATGTAGGGCGGGACAAAAACGGACACCAGTGCCACGGTGGGCACGGCACAGGCGATATGAATGAGAATGGCCAGAGGATCCTAGACTTTGCCGACTCCCATGATATGACCATCACGAACACCTGCTTCATTAGGCGAGAACCCCAACTCCTCACCTACCATAGCAGAAATGGGAACCACCACACACAGATCGACTACATCATCGTACAACGAAGAGCCGCTAAAAACGTGCTCAACGCCAAGGTGTACCCGTACGAATCGAGCAGTCAGCACAGGCCGCTGATGGCGAAGATCAGGATCAGCAAGCCCAAGACCAAGATTGACAAAAAGAATGCAGACCAGCCACGAATCAAGTGGTGGAACCAGAAGAAGATGGCGGGACCCCTCATCAAACCGGAGCAGTTCCCGCAGATGGTCGACGGGCCACAGGAAGCGTGGTCCATGCTGAAGAGCACTGTTCACACTGCCGGCTGCCAACAGCTTGGTTGTACCAAGCCAGGACGGAGACGCATCGAACGAGATACATGGCTCTGGACACCGGAAGTACAAGATGCCGTGCACCTGAAGAAACGGCTCTACAAGGCCTTTCTTCAGGACAAGACCAGCGAGAAGCTCTGCGAGTACAAGGCGGCCAAAAAGGCAGCCAAGAAAGCAGTAGCGACAGCCAGAAGCTCCCACTACGACGACATCTACGAGAAGCTGAACACGCGAGAAGTCGAGAATGAGATCTACCGCCTAGCCAAAAGCAGACACAGGAAGACCCTGGACATTGACCAGTTTCATGGGATCAACGACGAAAGGAGAAATTTGATCGTCAACCCCAGAGACGCTGCCGAGAGGTGGCGGCAATACTTCGAGAAGATCTCCACCGAGGAGTTCCCACACCCACGAACCCCGCGAGGTGACCCCGTCGAAGGCCCAGTCTCAGGCATTCACGCCAGCGAGGTCACCGACGCCATCAAGGCCATGAAAAACGGTAAGGCAACAGGACCAGACGACATCCCTGCCGACTTCTGGAAAAAGGCACTACCGGGCTCGGCATTGTGGCTGTGCGAGCTGTTCAACAACATCGTCTCCACGGGAATAGTGCCACACGACTGGTACCGCAGCACCACTGTTCCGATCTGGAAGGGAAAGGGCAGCCCAGCGGACTGCTCCAACTACAGACCGGTCAGGTTACTGTCACACACTATGAAGATCTTCGAACGCGTCCTCAATAAGCGCATTCGGGACATCGTCGACATCAGCGTCAACCAGGCCGGATTCATCAAGAACTGCGGCACCACCGATGCCATCTTCGGTGTGCGGATGCTGATGGAGGCTCACAGAGAGAAGAAAATCCCGCTCCACACCGCCTTCTTGGACTTGGAAAAGGCCTTCGACCGAGTCCCGCACGATCTCATCTGGTACGCACTGCGAGATCACGGCGTGCCCGAGCTACTCGTACAATGGGTCCAACTCCTATACAGATGTCACAAAAGCCGTGTAAAAGCGGCAGCTGGGATATCAGAGGAGTTCAATATCACCGTCGGCGTACACCAGGGCTCTGCTCTCTCACCACTGCTGTTCATTCTGGTGATGGACACAATTACACACGACCTGCACACGCCCGCCCCATGGACGCTGCTCTACGCCGATGATGTGTTCCTGGCCAACCTGCGCAAGGCTGAACTCGAGCACCTAGTCCAACAGTGGCACGACCGCCTCGAGCAGTTCGGGCTCCGGTTGAACCTAAAGAAGTCCGAATACCTGACCACTGACAACGAAACGACAGGCTCCATCCACGTGAACGGGCAGGAGCTACCGCGCGCCTCCACCTTCAAGTACCTGGGAACTACTCTTGGGGAAGAAGGCCTACTACAAACTGAGGTGGCAGCCAGGATCAACGCAGCGTGGGGCAAATGGAAGTCCGTCACGGGCGTCCTCTGTGACAAGAAGATGCCGATGCACCTGAAGGCGAAAATCTATAACTCTGTGGTGCGCCCCGTGGCCATATACGGCGCAGAGTGCTGGCCGACGACCAAAGAAGTCGAAAGCAGACTCCAGACAATGGAGATGCGAATGCTCCGATGGTCGGTAGGCCTCACCCTACTCGATCGCGTCAGGAATGAAGAAGTGCGCAGACGGTTCAACGTCGTGCCCATCCCCACGGTCATGAGGCAGTCCCGGCTACGATGGTTCGGCCATGTGAGTCGCGCCAAGGAAGAATCCATCATCAAATCTGCGATGAAGGTGATTGTCGGAGGAGCGAGACCGCGTGGTAGACCTAAGCAACGCTGGATGGACACGATCAAGGCCGATCTAGAGATCGCGAAGGCAGACCCGACATACGTGGCAGACAGAGAGGCGTGGAAGCAGTACTCAAGGACATTAGCGGACCTCGCCAGAGCGCGAGACAAACGCTGAAGAAAAAGAAGAAGAAGAAGATTCTAATACATTCGTGGGAACCACATTGGATTTACTAAAATCTAATAGTTTGGATTTGATCTGATGCCAAATATAACACAGCATTCTTCATTTCTTTTTCAGATCAGTTATAAAACTGCTTCAGAGGCTCTGAGTTATAAAAGCCAATCCCCCTTTTTCCACCAGATACTCCCCAAAGAAGGATTCCAGTACCCAGCAATTGTCCAGCTGCTCCTCCATTTCAGATGGACCCTGATTGGCCTCTTTGCTTCAGACACAGAAAATGGAGATAATTTCATGAGGACTTTCACTCCTATGCTTGTCAGGGAGGGAATTTGCATTGTTATATCACAACAAATCTCAACAATTGGCTATACAGCAGCCCTCTGGGAGGCCCTCTCTAAGTGGAGACAAGTCAATGTCTTTGTTCACTTCATAGAAGTTGATTCCATCTGGGACAGAATTATTCCTTTCCATAAAACACTTCTGCGTTTGCCAGGACCTATTGAAGGGAAAGTCTGGATCCTCACAAATTTTGCAGAATATATAATGAACGAGCACAGACTTCTCAAATACATCCATAGTATTTGGAACTTTGGTTATTCATTAAAAGAAAGACCAAAAGATGATGCCTTTGAACCCCATTTCTTTGTGGAAGATCAGTTTCAAGGTCATTATTTTCGCTGTTCTCTTTCCAACCATGTCTTTTCTGTCAAAGGCCGCAGAAGATGCATCCAGAAAGCCCCACTGGAGACCCAGGAGAAAAAGAACAGGAAACGGATTGAAATTCTCTACTATGATTACAGCCTCATGAAGACTCTGTCCCAGGCCTATTCCTCCAGATCGAGGAGGGGAAGGAAAAAGGGAAAAAAGAGGTTGGAGACTCCAAGGCTGCAGCCGTGGCAGGTATGGGGTCCTGAATGTGGATCCATTAACCTTTAATCCTTTGGACAAGGAATCCAGAGGAGAAGGAGGAGAACCATCTCAGCAGATCTGGCCAATTCAATGACTCAGGGAATGATGGCTCCAAAGAGTAGATACAATGGCATTTTGATATTTAGCATTGCTGATTTAAAAATGCTGTTCTTTTTTACATAAAATCCTATATTTATGGGTTTGTGATTAGCATCATGGAATTTTCCTTTATAAATTTGAAGGAGACCCTGAGACCATCTAGCCCCACCCCTCCTCCTCTCTGCAGGGATCCCAGTTCAAGCTTATCTGACTGACGGCTGCTCCCTCTTTGCCTTGAGACAACCTGTGAAGGGGAGACTGAACTCTGTCTCTGCTTTACTGGGAGGGAAGAGCCCCCCCCCCCCGAAGAATGGGATATTTTGAAGAATATTAAAAAGGGCAGATCATTATATTTTCCCAAAGGAAAAAATTGAGAAACATGTTTTTTCAGACAGAGACCCCACCTTTCTCCACAGCCCTCAGCAGATGTCAGCACTTAAGGGATAAAGGACTTATTGAAAGAAGCCAAGTATCTAGTAGGTAGCTCTATTCATAGGCAAAAATAGGCAGAGCAAATCCTGCAGGCAGAAATCCACTCAAGGCAGGATATTTTAAAATTCCCTGCAGCAAGGTCTGACCAAAGGTAGGAGTAGCCCTCGGCCACAATAGGCATTGCCCAACACCCTTTCAGTAGCAACCCCCCCCCCCCAGCAAACTTCAACCAAACCTGGGAGCTCAGACAAGCTACAGAGCAGCTATGACTCCTACATAACCCCTACATAGCCCCATGGGAGTCTGACAACAGCCAATAGAATAACATGTTCTTGCACAGGAAAGAGGAAGCTCAAGTGCAAAGCCCACGAGAAGGTATTAATGCCCCCCACTCTCCACTCCATGGGGTCAGCTGCCCAAAACCAGCCATGTGGTTCTGTTCATCATTAAACCATCTTTCCAATTAACCTCAATGTTTCCAGTGCCTTCCTCCTGTGCTGGAACTGAACCAGGCGGATATTTCTTCCAACAACTGCGTCAGATCTATGCACCTTCAATGGAAGAAGAAGGGGCCATAAAAATTCCAGCTCTGAAAGAAACTTTCTAAGAAGATCTTCTCAACTATGTTCCCAGGAAAAAAAAAGGGGGGGGGAATTAATATGTTGCTTCTTTGTATTGACGAAATCCATACCAGACTAAGGAGAAGGGTTCTAACTCCCTTTATCTAAACTGCATGCCTGGAGGGATATCAGACCCTGCTTTGAACATCGCCTGGATAACTTCCTTTTCAATGAAGAATTCCTTTTGAAGTAACCAGTTTTTAGAAGTTCATTCTTATCATTTGGAGTGGAGAGAGTCTGGGCCTTACATAAAGCAGGGTCTGCAATAATGGTCGACCCGGAGAGGAAAAAAATTTTTCCTCCTTCCAAAATTGCACTCTACCAAGGGGACCCTGCAAAAAAAATTGTCTGAACATAGCAAGGGGAAGCTGAATAATGGGGAAAAACTTCAACAACTACCCAGCCAGACACTGGCTTTGTGTGCCCCATCAAAGACATTGAAGCTGCCAGCAAAAATTCCACAAAGCCCCAATGGTCTATAGGCGTAGGAAAGAGAGACAGCTGGGATGGAAGAGCCAAGGGAGTAACCCTCACCCGGGGTAACCATAAACATGGGTGGAAAATGGAGCTGGGAGCCTTTTCCAATCACAAAGAATGGGTCAAGGAACCGCTGGCAGATGACCAACTGAAATGGTACATAAATCGCCTTGTGAGGGAAGCCCTGGAGGCCCTCAATGTGTGGGATGAACCAGGTCACCAATGAAGGAGAGCAAGTCAAATTGAGAGAACCCAAGCCATCAATCCAGATCCAACTGAGAATGATCCAGCAATGGAACAAGCTGGAGGACCAGCAGCAGTGCCAGGTACCCAACCTCTTGCTGCTCCAGAGCAGGGGATTAACCCTGGCCAACCCAGAGACATACAACTGCAGATCCCGCCCTTGGGGGTGAAATTCAATGGAGACCCCCCCAGAAATTTGGATTCTTCATGGCGCAACTCCTCACCTATATTCAAGAATATGGGCAGAATTTCTTGACCCAGGGGCCCAAGTGGGAAGCAGCATCTGGTGGCTGCCTCTTCTAGTGGCCCTAGAAGAGGCAGCCACCAGATCGATGGTAACCCTCCACAGCATTAATGTCCCAGAGCTGAGGAACCTTGATTGTTTCATGACAGCCTACACCACCGCTTTGAAGACCAACTTACCGATCAAAAAGCTTGCCACCACATTAGGATTGTAAAGCAAGGCCGTTGCCCTGTAGCCGAATACACCGAGGAATTTCACGACCTGGCTGGCTGAGTCGACTGGCCAGAAAATATCCTAGTCTATTGGTTCAAAGACTCAAAAACAACCTGTACATGGCCTGCCTGGCCCATGGGGCCACAAATCTTCTGAATGAATGGTACCTGATGGCAGAGGAGGTGGAGATAGACATGACCCATAACCAGTACCTCAGTGGCAGGGCTTGGAGAAGATCCCCACCCCAGGGGAAGCGGGAGTTTTTTAAACCCCAAACCACCATGACTCCAAGACCATCTGGCTGTTTTAAGTGTGGAAAGGAGGGGCATTGCGCAGCATAGTGCCATTCAAAAACCCCTGCCAGAAAGCCAGAAGTTGGGGGGGGGGAAACCTGGAAAATCCAACCCCCGAGGAAAAGGAACCGCCCTGAGAAGCTGAGAAGCCATGAGGTTTCACCCCCCCCCCCCCCCCCCAACCCCAGAGGAAGAATCCCCAATGCCCTGAGGAGACCTGAGTCAATTTGAAAGTGATCCGGAAGATGACCCGATTCAATTGGGTAAGCGATCCAATCGAAACACTCACTCTACCCTTGTTTATCCCCAGCCATGGGAAGCGGGAGGAAGTAGCAGTCTTACTGGATTTGGGATGCATCTGGTGCCTAATCAACCCCACCCTAGTAGGGAAATTGGGAATCCACCTAAGGAAAATGGAGAACCCCATTGCTTTCTGCCAATTAGACAGGACTATAACGGGGCGGGGGGAGCCAGACAGTTTTGCCACAGAATCATTGAAAATAGAACTGGGGAACCATAGTGAGATGCTCACATTCATTGTAGCCCCAGGAATGGAAGGGCCGCTAGTCCTAGGACTCCCATGGCTACAGAAATGGAATCCAAAAATAAACTGGAAGAGAGGAACCGTACATTTCCAGAAACATGTAGCCTTGGCGACCTGGCCAGCGGGGCGGGGGGGGGAGAGAACAGAGAACCAGCCATGGCTAGCCAGCTGGCTGAACCCATTAACATTCTCAAAGAGTACCAGGATTTAGCCCAGGATTTAGCAAGAAGGCTTCTGATGAACTCCCGCCTCATCGTGCCACAGACTGTGCCATTGAAATCCTGCCAGGGGTTAAACTTTCAACCTGAAAATGTATTGCATGTCCCCCAGAGAACTAAATGAACTCAGAGCGTTTATCGATAAAAATCTAAAATGGGGTTTCATTGAACCTACCTGACCAAAAATAGCAGCCCCAGTATTATTCCACGAAAAGAAAGATGGCTCTCTACACCTTTGCATTGATTTTTGAAATCTGAACATCATCAGCGTGGAAAATATGTACCCACTCCTCCTCATGAAGCTCACTTCTCTAAAGGAAAAAAATTCAAAGTTAGATCTACGAGAGGTGTGTTATTGCATCAGAATAAGGGAGTGGGATGAGAGGAAGACTGCTTTTAATACCCCACTGGGATGCTACCAGTTTAAAGTGCTCCCTTTCAGATTACAATGAGCGCCTGCCATATTCATGCAACTAATTAATGAGGTTCTCCATGATTTTTTGTACAAAGGGGTTCTAGTTTATCTCAATGACATTTTAATCTACACCAAAACAAAAGAAGAACACATAAAGTTACTCTGAGCAGTTCTCACAAAACTCCAAAATGCCAAACTATATGCAAAACTTTCTAAATGTGAGTTCCACCCAGAAAAAATTGACTACCTGGGATATAGAATATCCCACAAGGGAATAGAGATGGACCCACAAAAAGTAAAAGCTGTCATCGATTGAGAGCCACCCCATACTCGCAAACAACTGCAAAGCTTCCTGGGTTTTGCAAACTTTTACCACGAGTTTATTCCAGCTTTTGCAAATATTGCCCTCCCCATTATGAGCTTGTTAAAAATGAAAGAGGGAAAGAAACCCAAGCCAAGGCAATCCCTTACCTGGACAATGGAATGCCAAGCGGCATTCGAAAAACTTAAACAGCTATTCTCAGCAGAACCAATCCTGAAACACCCAGACCCTGAACAACCATTTGTCATCCAAGCAGATGCTAGCAATGTAGCAGTTGGAGGCGTTCTACTCCAAAAGAATGAACATGGACAGTTGCAACCATGTGCTTATACTTCCAAGAAACTGACAGGAACTGAGCAAAGATGGGCCATATGGGAGAAAGAGGCATATGCTGTGCGATGTGCACTCCTCACATGGAGACATTTCCCGGAAGGGAACCAAATCCCCTTTGAAATCTGGACTGATCATCAAAATCTAAAAGCCCTGAAAACTCCATGGAAACTCTCCCCAAAACAAGTATGCTGGGCCCAATATTTTAAACGTTTTAATTTCACTCTCAAAAATCTCCCAGGGGAAAAAAAATTCTGGGCAGATGCCCTGTCCAGGAAACCCCAATACAACAGCAAAAAGATTGAAGTTGTAAAACCTATGATCCAACCAACTCAACTTGCAGCCAAAGTAATCACCCAAGCACAAGGGAAGAAAGAACCACTGATACAACGACTTCCAAATTTAAGGACGACTGGCTCTCGCTAACAAAAACATTTGCTTTCTCAAAGATGGTCTAGCCTGGGTAGAAAACAAACTTTACCTCATGAAACGATGCCACAACTCAAAAATAGCTGGACACTTTGGATTTGTAGAAACCCTGCACCTCATCAAAAGACAATTCTGGTGGCCACCTCTCAAAAAGGATATTGAAAGCTATATTGCTAGTTGCCATATCTGCGCTGCTGCAAAAAGAAGACAAGGAAAATCTCCTGGACTTTTACAAACAGTAAAAGTCCCACACCTCCTTTTCTGCACCCTGGAGAGAGATCTCTATGGACTTTATAGTGGAGCCCCCTGAAAGTGCATTAAATACTGTTATTTGGGTTGTAACGGAGCTTTTTTTCAAAACAGGTTCATTTTGTACCATGCCAAAAGATCCCAACAGCCAAGGCATTGGCAAAAATGTTTTTAATACACATTTATAGCCTCCATGGAGCTCCCCAATGGATTATCTCAGATAGGGGTGTACAATTCACATCCACATTTTGGTGGGCATTTTAAAACCTATTAGGCTCCACCCAGGGGTTGTCATCTTCCAATCACCCCCAGACTAATGGTGGAGCAGAACAATCTAATAGCATATTAGAACAATATTTAAGATGTTTTATTAATTACCAACAGGACAATTGGACTGACCTTCCTTTTGCAGAGGTAGCATACAATAACTCGGTCCACAGTAGCACTGGTTTCACCCCATTCCAGGTAGCCACAGGACAAGAATTCAACCCCATGCCAGAGCTACTGATCAAGGAACCTGAAATTCCTTCCCTTAAGGAGTGGATAAATAATTTGCAAACCACTTGGCCAGTGGTCAGACTAGCCTTACAAGAGTCTGGAGCAGCTTTTAAAGCTCAAGTGGACAAAAATTGCTCTGATCCGAAACCATTCAAAGTTGGGGACCACGTATATTTGTCTACAAAGTTCCTAAAATCATTGCAACCCTCTAAGAAACTGGGACCTAAATTCATTGGGCCATTTTCCATCTCCAGAATTATTAATCCTGTTACGGTAGAACTTCTACTTCCCAAAACACTTAGACAGGTTCATCCAGTATTTCACTGTAGCCTACTCAAACCAGAGATCACTTCAAACCTTAGACCCCTCCTTCCCACACCTCCAACTCCCATTATGGTACCTTGTGAACAAAATTTTGAAATGAAAGATATCTTTGATTTGTGCATTCACTGTGGATCCACACAATATTTAGTAGCTTGGAAACACCTTCCCTCCTCACAAAATGAGTGGGTAGCCAAACAACATATAAAGCACACACATTACTACGGAAGTTCTACCTCAGTGGTTCCCAACCTTTTTTTCGCCCCGCACCCCTAAAGAAATTTCACTCGAACCTCGCACCCCCTGGAATAAAAATGCCAACATATAGCCAATATCCTATTATTTACCTGGACTTTTATCGCACCCCCTGGAATATCATCTTGCACCCCCAGGGGGTACGAGCACCCCAGGTTGGGAACCCCTGTTCTACCTGAAATATCCTCACAAACCATTCTAAGTTGTAAATGTAACACATGTTTTATGTCTTCCAGGTGGATTTCTCAAATTTTTGAGGAGGGCAATATTTCAGATCCAAGTATCTGCCATTCTTCAATGGAAAAAGAAGAGGGGGTTTGACACAAATAATTATTTTTGATGTAATCTGAATATCTTAAGTCTTGTATTGAATCTATATAACTTGCACATAATATACAACAGGGGACTGGAACCCAGATGCCTGGAAATTTGTCACCTCTTGGAGATAGTAAGACGAGAAGGGGCCATAAAAATTACACTCTGAAAGAAACTTCCTGAGAAACTTTTCTCAACTATGTTCCCAGAAAAAAGGTGGTGGGGGGAATTATCATGTTGCTTCTTTATATTGACAAAATCCACACTGGACTAAGGGGAGGGGTTCTAACTCTCTTTATCTGCATGCGTATTGGCATATTAGACCCTGCTTTCAACATCGCCTGGATCTTTTCCTTTTCAATAAAGAATTCCTTTTGAAATACTCAGTTTTCAGAAGTTCATTCTTATCGTCTGGAGGAGAAAGAGTCTTGGACTTACAAACTGGCTAAGCTCTAAAACAGCTTGTTATGAACTAATAAAATACGCCTTATTAAAAGTTAACAAAGCTAGCTAGAAAAGCAGGCTCGAAATCCTGCTCTTCTGATTGGCCCATCAGAGCAAGTTGGGATTGGTCCATTCCGGGCATCCTGATTGGCTTACAACGGGCCGTTCCCATTGGACAGAAACCAAAGGTATTAAACGTTGTTCATTGGTTAATGGGACAGCAGCCAGCCCTATAAAAGGGCTGCTGCTGTCCAAGGGTTTTTCGCTCTGTTCTGAAGTCACTTAATAAAGAGTTGAGTCACTACCGATGCCTCGTCTCTGTTCTTGCGCCCACGCCTCCGAACTTAACACTGGCGACGAGGATGGGATGCGGAGACAATAGAGCCGACTAAGCACTCGCTGTGCACTGAACAGAGCACGTGGCTTAAAGAGCGTCAACAAAGGCAAGATGGCCAGCGGCGCTATACCACCCGCTCCATTTGACCCGGCTAACGAAGACTGGGACTCGTACATAGACCGGTTCCAGATGTTTCTGGAGACCAATAACCTGAAGGACGCTTCGCCTGGCAAGAAACGAGCGGTCTTCCTGACCCATTGTGGGCCTGCCGTTTTTAAAATGGCAAAGGCACTTGCAAAACCTGCAGAGGTGAAGACGATGGATTGGGATAACCTCGCTCCGATACTGCGGGCCCACTACGCACCCGCAGTGCCTACTCTCATCCGGAGGCACGAATTTTACCAAAGGAACCAACGGAAGGGCGAGAGTGTTGGAGACTTCATCGCCGATCTCTGGAACCTGGGTGGTCTCTGTGGTTTTTCAAACCTCGAGGAAGCCATGAGAGACCGAATAGTTCTGGGATTAGATGACCACGGAGCTCAGAGCAAGATCATGGCCAAAGGGGACATCGATCTTGCAGATGCCATCGCTGATGCTACTGCAGCAGAGGCAACCAGGAAGTCGGCTGCTCGAATGCGCCGCACCAACGCACCGCTCCACCAACTCGCCCAGGATGCCTCACCTCTTCCAGAGAGGCACGCTACAACGGCGCACCATGAAGACCTCGAATCTCCATCAGACAGTGATGAAGAAGAGGTCAACCGACTCCGTTCTGAGCGCGACCAGCGAGATCAGCGAAGCCGGAAGCCTTCACGTCAATGCGCTGGTTGTGGGGCAAATCACCCACAAGCAGAATGCAAATTCCTCGACGCACTCTGCCGCTCCTGTGGGAAGAGGGGCCATATTGCTAAAGTATGCAGGAGCAAGCAGGGGTCAAGTCCAATCCGTAGAGAAAACAACGGCCGCCAAGCCACGGGCAGCCCGCCCGTGAACCGGGATCGCCCGAACCACCAATGGAACCACTATCACTACAGAAACCGAGCACCTCCTGCGTCGACTAGACGAGAGGAGATGCACCAAACCATCACCATCGGCCACGCTTCATCTTTGGATGCAAAGAAGATCCGAGTGAAGGTCACTATCGAAAATCACCCTTGTGTCATGGAAGTAGACTCTGGGTCGTCCTTATCCATGGTCTCGTGGAAGACTTGCAAACAACTGATCCCTGACATCCGTCGTCAAGACCTCAGCACCCAGAGAATCATATTAAGAGACTATCAGGGAAACCGAATTCCCGTCGCCGGGTCCCGTAACGTCCAAGTCTCATTTAAAGACCGCACCGCTACACTGCCTCTTACCATCGTCGATCGGGACCGACCCAGTTTGCTGGGTCTACAGTGGTTCGCTCCGTTGGGGATTGAACTAGCTGGCATACACCAGACCAGGAGCGGTGACTGGGAAACAGCCCTTGTCCAGGAGTTCCAGGACGTATTCACGGCGCAACTAGGCAAGTACAAGGGGGCCCCCATATCATTTAATCTCAGCCCCAAGGTTGCGCCCATACGCCTTAAACCCCGTCGAGTGCCTTTTGCGCTCAAACCTAAGATCGATGAACAATTGGACAAATTGATAGCCCAAGGGGTTTTGGAACCAATCGATCACGCCCGTTGGGAAACCCCGATAGTAACACCCATTAAGCCGGATGGATCGATAAGAATTTGTGGGGATTACCGACCCACCCTAAACCACGCGCTCCAGCAAAGCGCTTATCCCGTACCGGTGGTTCAACACCTTCTGCATTCTCTGGGTGGCGGAAAAATCTTTGCAAAATTGGACTTAGCACAAGCATACCAACAGCTACCCGTAGACACAGAGACTGCTGAGGCCCAAACTATCGTTACGCACCGTGGTGCGTTTAAATGCAATCGGCTCCATTTCGGAGTGAGTGTAGCCCCAGGCATTTTCCAAAGCCTGATGGAGCATTTACTACAAGGCATAAAAGGGGTCGTGCCTTATTTCGATGATGTTTTAATAGCTGCCCCAAATAGAGAAGTGTTGGAACACCGACTCAGAGCGGTCCTCCAAAAATTTAAAGACGCAGGGCTTAAAGTAAAACAAGACAAATGTCAACTCTGTACTGAGAGGGTTGAATTTCTAGGGTACCTCCTCGATAAAAGGGGGATCCATCCAACCGAAAAAAAAAATAACGGCCATCAAAAACGCCCCCAGACCTAGGAATAAAACGGACCTACAAGCCTTCCTAGGACTCATTAATTTTTATAATATCTTCTTGCCTCAGAAGGCGACTGTAGCTGAACCCTTACATCGTTTGTTAGACAAGAAGGCTTCCTGGGTCTGGGGACAACGGGAAGAGAAAGCGTTCCAGCAAGTGAAAGATCTCTTGACCTCCGACGCTGTCTTAATGCAGTTTAACGAGACTTTGCCGTTAACCGTCACGTGTGACGCCTCACCATTCGGGGTGGGAGCCATCTTAAACCATGTTCTACCGAACGGCAAAGAAGCACCTGTTGCCTTCTTTTCCCGCACATTATCTAAAACCGAAAGGAACTATAGCCAACTCGATAAGGAGGCTCTTGCTATTGTCGCTGCTATTAAACGTTTTCATGAATATGTTTATGGACGATCATTTACCATAATTACGGATCACAAGCCGTTGCTCGGCATTATAGCGGGGGACAAGCCAACGCCCTATATACTGTCGCCAAGAATGACACGCTGGTCAGAATTTCTAGCGGCATACAATTACCAATTACAACACCGCCCGGGGAAAGCCATTCCCCACGCTGACGCCTTGAGTCGTTCCCCACTTCCGGAAACCGTCGTCGACCCAGCTCCGTCCCTCACAACGCTCCAAATAGAAGCACTGCGCTCGCCACCATTAACCGCGAGAGACATCGCCGCCGAAACCAAACGAGATCCTATCCTAGCACGTGTCCTCAGCTGGGTCGAACGTGGATGGCCGGTCAATGAAACCCGCAACAATTTCGCGCCGTTCAAAAGCCGCCAGACTGAATTGTTCTCTCAACAGGGTTGTATTCTATGGGGAGACAGAGTCGTCATCCCAGAGAGGCTACAACAAACCGTATTAGAGTTATTACACGACGGACACCCTGGCATCGTGCGTATGAAGGCGCTTGTGAGAAGTTACGCGTGGTGGCCGGGCATTGATAAGCAGATCGAAGCCTGGGTTAAATCTTGTCCCAAATGCCAAGAAGTCAGCACTGCCCCACCGAAAGCAACTCCAACCGAGTGGGAGAAACCTCGGGGTCCATGGTCCCGTATACACATAGATTTTGCGGGACCCACCAAGGGACACACCTTTCTGCTAACAGTCGATGCTTATTCCAACTGGCTCGAAGTCACCAGAATGAAGAGCACCACCGCCGAAGCAGTTACAAAAAAACTCAATAAACTATTCGCAACACATGGCTTACCGGACGTTCTAGTTTCGGATAACGGGCCCCAATTCACCGCCTTACCATTCGAACAATATCTTGCGGACCGGGGCATCCGCCATGCGCTAACCTCGCCGGCTCATCCTGCCGCCAACGGAAGAGCCGAGCGAATGGTTCAATTTGTTAAAAAAACTCTGCACAAAATGGATCCAGGGGACATCGATGAAAAACTAAACAGAATCCTCTTGCTTCAACATATAACCCCACACAGCGTCACCAACAAAACCCCAGCTGAACTGTTAATGGGGCAGAAACTTCGCTCCCACCTCGACCGATTGCACCCTGCCTACACGCCGGAGAGACCTTTTGGCTCCAGCGGGAAATGCCGCGAATTCCAGGTAGGCGACTTAGTCTATGCCAAAAACTTTTCCGGCGACCCATTGTGGGTCCCAGCAACCATAACCTACCTCACCGGCCCCAGGTCTTACCGTTTGCAAACTGCAGATGGCAAATCCTGGAAATGGCACATAGATCAGTTGTGTTCCAGATTGCAACCCGGCTCACATAACTCCCCGGGAACTCTGACTAGGGGGGGAGGAAATACCGATACAGATGGGTCCGAGGACGAAACGGACGACAACGCCATTATAGAAACGCAACAGCCAAGAAACGCGCCACTGGAAGAAGAATCAAGGAGGGGACTTGCCTCACCGCGGCTCGACTCCGCAATGGAAGCAGGCCCACGAGACCCCGGAACTAACCCTAGGAACCTGGCTGACTACAATGAGGAGAGCGAAAATAACAGCGCCGAATCGTCTCCCGGAGAAACGGAAGCGTTGCTACCGGACATTGCGGGAAGCGCTCAACCGGAGCCAAACCGCAAGCAGAAACTGATGGAGCAACGCAAGTCGACCAGGCAGGTTAAAAAACCTGCATACCTTCGAGAATACATCACCA
>NW_020718201.1:0-15526 GCF_900518725.1 Notechis scutatus
GTCAATGTACAGGTCCTTCTCTCCATTGTCTAGATGTTTTTTGAGTTCAGTGCGGAGTACACGGGAGCGGGCACGTTACTGTATGGTTAGGTCAGAGCGACAACAGAGGTTCTTATGGTTGGTGTTGGTTTTGGCAAGTGAATTTATAGTGTAAATGAATTTACGTTTGCTTGATTCATTTTTGCAAATGACCCTGCAGAAGCGTGGGGCCACAGAGCCGCCTCTGTTTTTGAGCTCTCGGCCAATGTGGGAAATGTCAAGTATTTCATCAGGGGAGATGATTGATGCTTGATAATCACTGATGATGTTTCAGACAGTTGTGATGTCATCATTATCATTGATGTCCTCTAGACCAAATAAGATGGCGTTTGGACGTTTCCGTTCACGCTCAACAGCTTCTCTGATGAGGATTGGGATATCATTATTTGTCTGGCTTATGTTTTTTTGTGGATTGGGTTGTGGATTGGGTTGTGGTTGTTGGGTAGAGATGTGGTTTGTAGCTATTGGATGTTCAGGTTTTTGCGTTGTGTCTTTTTTTTCAAGGTTGGATAATCTTTCTTTTAAGGCGTCCAGGGATGCTACTATGGTGTCAAGGGATGTTATTCATGTTTCAATGGTATCAACTCTTTCAAACAGATCCAGTTTGGGTCTGCATGATTTGCAGAGGTATGGAAACTCATTGGATGATTCTAGGTATTGAATCATTTGCTCAGGTAATTCCAAGCAGTCATGATGAGTGTATTTGTTACATAGAGAACATTTGATGGAGTTTTCATTATCCTTTAGAGTTTTGTAGCATTTAAGGCATGTGCAGGAGTCTTGTGGTTCATTGGTGGGGATTACTTTCTCTTTAGGTTGTGGTTTGGCATTGGATTTTTTTCTTGGCATGGTGGGTTTGTTAAGATGGTACGTTGATTAAATTAATTAATGGAACAATTTTGGGTAATCAATATAGCCAATATCACACCAATCAATCAATTGCAGTAATCTCTCTAGTCAAATAATTTTCCTAAGCAACAATCAGCCTAATCAATTAATTACACTAATTACACTAATCATTAATCACACTGTTCAATTAAATTCACTAAATCACTGATTCTACTAATCAATTAAACTACATGAATCTTGATCTTTTAAACTAATCAGTAATCACACTATTTGCACTAAACACTCTAATCACACTAATCAATTAAAACAATAAATCAATTAAAACCATTAATGAAATATTTTATAGAAATTGATTATCTAATCATTGATATAGGTGATGAGGTAGAAAAGTTGTAAGTTTTGAGGTAATGAATTAATCGGTGTTTGATTAAAGTAATGAGGTAGTATTGAGAGTCTGCAAGGAAAGGGTTAATTGTTTTACTAGCAGCTGTGATTTACTGGGTGGGAGGAATTTATTGCTCTGATTGCTGCTGCTATTACTCTGTAAACAATAGGCTGTAACAAGATGTTCAAAGCACGCTGGATTTTTGAGAGAGAGCAAAACTCGCTGAATTAAAACACTTTAACTACAATCAATATGTCTCTGAATAAGATTGTTTTCCAATAGTTTCCTAAAATTCTTCAAGTTGCGTAGTAGTAAAACTACAGTCCAGAAATTTGGGTTAACCAATCCAATCTGTCCTTTACTTTTAAAGTTACTTCTAGTTGCAATATCTTTTTTTTTTTAACTAAATCTGACAGTCACTCCAGATCGTTAATCGCAGCTATTTTCCTCCTTTGAGTCCCACTTTCCAAGGAAAATTCCACTGCAGAAATTGGAGTGATTCTTACCAAGACTAAGCACGCTGTTACAAGATCTTTCCTTTCTTTTTCACTCCTGTCTCAGCTGCCTTCCTGGCTTCGATTTAGCCATGCTGGCAGTTCTCTTTTTAGTTCGGATGGAGGAGTTTTCTTCGGGTCAGTTGAGGAGACTCTCCTCTCCTCGCGACCACCGAAGCATTCCTCTGCCTTTACCACCCGTCCAGGGTGACTTTCGGCTCCTAAGAGCCTCAGGGCTTTCTCCTCCCTCCTTGTTTCTCCCTGACAGCTGTCCGATGTGGCTCCGGGGAAACTGTGTGGGGGATATTAATGGAAACACGTTGTCTGGCGTGGAAGATACTTCTATCAGCTGTGTGAGGGATTTAAATGAAGGTACGTTGTTTGCACTCCGCTGGCTCCAAGTGATCCAGTTCAAGAGCTCCACCAGTGTGGTTAATCGGGATTGATGGAAAGAGCTTCACTTCTCTGGGGAAGGAGAGGAGGGCTCCGGATCAGCTAGCAGGAGCTCCGCCAGCTTTATTAGGGCTCCACAGCTTCAGAATCTAGCGTTTTGGGGCTTGTTTTTTGGGCTCTGGTTTACTCACGGTTACTGGTGCAGGCGGCAGCTTTAAAAGTGATTTCTGATGCAGGTGGTGGCTTTATAGGGAGACAGTGCTCCAGGATCGAGAGCCTCACCTTCCTAGTTGGGCGCCGCCATTTAAGGTCTTCGATGTCTGATAGATAGATGATAGATGATAGATAGATATGAAGCAGTGGAAAGTTACAAATAAAGTATTTTTACATTTAGTAGAAGTCCCCAAGCCCCAAGTTTTGCTGATACAATATTGTGCAAAACCACAAAGTTACTGAACCAAGGAACTAGCAATGTTCCAGTAAACAAGGGTGGATATGGAAAATAACAGATGGTGTAAGATAAAGTGAATAATTAAATGTACTTCTTCTTTTGGTATATATGTTATTCTCCTTTTATGGTATAGTTTAATAAGAGAAACGCCCCGGGCTAAGCTGAGGTCATGAAATGTATAAAAGTGATGCCTCAGGAAGAGCCAGGGGTTCAGAATTTGCCATGCTAATGCTCTGAACCTTGTGCACAAATAAAACCTGTATTCTCCCATCTTTCGTGGTCTTGTGTCTTGATTTGGAAGCAAGATTTGC
Organism: Notechis scutatus; assembly: GCF_900518725.1. Next base: position 2,923 of record NW_020718201.1, read on the forward strand.
TGCAACAGATATAGATAGATAGATGAGAGAGACGGCGGAAGGGAGGGATGGAGAGAGAGAGAGAGTTGATAATTAAATTGACCCATTTTGGCCCTGAGACCCGGTCCTAGAACTGACTCCCTGACTACGATCCATCCAAGTAACAGACCCCTTAAATATGAAAAGCATTAAAAAGCTTTAACTTGTGCAAAAGCAGCCATCTTGTCTCCACCACACACCACCCTGCAAAGAAGAGAGTTGGCAACCATTTAATCAGGTTATCTTGCTTGAACCTCCTCAGAGCTCAGGGCGATGGTAAAGACAAATAGGAGAAATCTGTACTTGTCTGGTAGATAACTTATCATTTCTGTCAGCCCCCAGTTGCTGAAATGTACTTGGAAAACAACGGTGGGGGTGGGGGAGAAAGCAGGGTGGAAGACAAATCACCTCTAATTTTTATTTCTTAACTCTTTTATCTATGACATCCCTTTGCTCTGAAAGAAGTCTAGAATTGCATCTCATATCACGGTTTTTCTAATGTTTTTGCCCCAATATTTATTTGTCTTGATTCACAGATCCCTTTTTTCCCCCTCCAGTCTTATGTGCTCCTTCTTTCTCAGTGTTGCTCCTGTGTGGTTTGTGATAGCAACAGAAACAGCACTTAGACTTGTATACCGCCCCATAATGCTTTACAGGCCTCTCTAAGCGGTTCACAGAGTCAGCCTCTTGCCCCCAACAATCTGAGTCTTCCTTTTACCCACCTCGGAAGGATGGAAGGCTGAGTCGACCTTGAGCCGGTGAAGATCGAACTCCTGGCAGTGAGCAGTGAGTTAGTCTGCAGTACTGCATTCTGACCACTATGCCACCCTGGCTCGCTCCTTCCTTCCTTCCTTCCTTCCTTCCTTCCTTCCTTCCTTCCTTCCTTCCTTCCTTCCTTTCCAGGGGTGGAATCCGACCGGTGTAACTACCGGTTCAGTGATTTTACGTTTTGCTGATGGGAGGGGCAATCACCTCCCAGCCTTATTCCCGAGTCACCCCTTTTGTTTCAGCTGCTCTCGCCTTCTAGCAGCTCTGTGCATACGCACACTGGGAACAGGCTCCCCTGGGTCCTCTGCCTCGCTGCTACCAGACTCCGAAGGCTCCAGAGTCAGCACCCCACTTCCAGATGGACCTGGCCCCATCTCTGCATTGGATGCAGGACCCTCATCCGAGTCCTCTCCAGACTCCTGGATTGGTCCCCGTTCTTCCCCACTGTCCGATTCCGCTGCCGGCTACACCAGCTGCCGGCGAACCACCACACTTTTCTTGCCATAGTTGTTAAATGCAATTTTTAAATTAGTAATGTGGTTGTTAAAGTGAATCTGGCTTCCCCGTTGATGTTGTCTTGTCAGAAGGTCGCAAAAGGGGATCACAGGACCCCAGGACACTGCAACTGTCATAAATACAAGTCAGTTGACCAGCATCTATTGTCTTGTACATGGAAACCCTGGCATCTGAATTTTGATCATGTGACCATGGGGATGCTGCAGTGGTCGTAAGTGTGAAAAATGGACACAGATCCTTTTTTTCAGTGCCCTTGTAACTTCAAACAGTCACTAAATGAATCGTTGTAATTGTTGTAACTCGAGGATTACCTGCAAAATAGACATCGATGAAAGCTCTCGATCATTCACAAGAAGTTAAAAATAAAGAGGAGAAAGTGTTAATAAGTAGAAGACATAACCTCATAAGAATTTATAACAGAATAGAGGGAAAAGGAAAAAAATCTCCTTAAGAAAAATCAAACAGAAGTTTTGTTCAAATACAACAGAAGAAAGTGATAAATGGTACTCATAAGGAGAGGATTAGTAGGTACAAAAAACAAAAGAAAAAGAGATATAAGATTGTAAGAGAGAGCGAGAGAGAGAGATAAAAGGTTGATTTAAAAATCAATAAACGATGGAATTTCAAAAAGGTCAAGAGATGATGGATAATGAGAAAATATTTCAATAAAATGGGAAAATATATACAGGGAAAATAGTAGTATACGTATTAATAGAAAATATAATTTAATAATATAACCCAAATAAGTCAAAACAGTAGATGGGAATCTAGGAGTAGGTAATTAAACTGTACTATTAATATTAATAGTGTGTTAAAGCATATTATGAATTTAAAATAATTAAGGACTAGAAACTGTGTGGGATTTTGAGATACACTCCCGGGATTGATTAAACATTGTCAATATTTAGCGTTATTATTAACCCTACACATTTGGAATATTGAAGTGATGGTGGAACTATGAATTATTCCTAGAAAATATTAAATAATAGTATTTAGGGACTATAAATACAAGGCATAAAGAAATGTTATTATGTCTAAATGAATTAATGGGAAAAATGAGAAATGGATTATGAAAAGAGATTAGCCCTGCTGAAGTCGTGGAAGTTGGAAGATTAGAATTACACATACCTATAAGTATTATTAATGTTTTCATTGTTTAAAAAAGATTTGACCCAGGTAATGCATTGTTGATAAAATTATTGAAAATTAAAAAACTTATCTGACAAAAGGCTTTGATGTTTTTTAAAATAAAAATGGGACTCCGAGTTGATGCTTTGTCTTACAACATACCACTTTCCCATATGATTTTGTTCTAATTAATGTGTATTTTTAAAAAAAAATTAACTCAGGTGAGGTAGGGACTTGATGGACACCATGAGAATTATTTGCTAGCAACCCAATTTACGGCCTGACAACAGCTTCGGAATTAAATTTCTGAACTGTAACGTTTGCATAGTCCTACAATGCACAATCATGAGAAGAGAAGTATGTAAACCTACACCACTTTCTCACTCCATCTCTGATCCCCCATTCACTCAAGGTTTATCCAATTCCAAGCCCAGGGAATACTGAATCCAAAGAGCAATTATGATAATAACCCACGGCTTTATCCTTAGTACTTAAAATGCTGTTATTTCATTTATTTTATGTTTATGGACTGTTGGTGTTTTTGAAAGGATGGCATATGACCTGGATTTTGCACTCTTTGTGACGGCAGAAAACTGAGTGAAATTCAGCCTGCCTGCAGTCTGAAAATGTCTGTTCGAAGGGAAACTACAGTTCCTACCAAGCCACGTTCAATTTCTTATAGAGACATCTAATCATAAGTTACTAATGGGGAAGCTTTATAAAGCACATGGAATTCTTGAATACACCGAACAGGATATTTCTTTTAAAAAGAAACATTTATTAGGATAAAAACTGTCAGTTTGATCCAAAGAGACAGACTTACCTAATAGTTAAGATGCCAGGCTAGAAGTTGGGAGACTGTGAGTTCTAGTCCCACCTTAGGCATGAAAGTCAACTGGGTGACTTTGAACCAATCACCAGGAGACTGTGAATTCTAGTCCCACTTTCATTATGAAAGCTGACTGGGTGACTTTGGGCCAATCATCAGGAGACTGTGATTTTTAGTCCCACCTTCATCATGAAAACTGACGGGGTGATTTTGGGCCAATCACCTGGAGACTGTGAGTTCTAGTCCCACTTTCATCATTAAAGCTGATTAGATGACTTTTGGCCAATCACCAGGATATTTATTTATTTATTTTTTATTTATTTACTTTTGTCAACTGTTTACAAGATAATAGGTATAAGTAAAAACATAGTTATGAATACATGGATACATATAAGAAAAATAAAATAAATAAAAGAAACAATAGGACAGAGACGGTAGGCACGTTGGTGCGCTTATGCACGCCCCCTATAGACCTCTTAGGAAAGGGGCGAGGTCAATAGTAGACAGTCTAAGGTTAAAGTTTTTGGGGTTTGGGGAAGAAACCATAGAGTCAGGTAGAGTATTCCAGACATTGACCACTCTGTTGCTGAAGTCGTATTTCCTGCAATCAAGTTTGGTGCGGTTAACCTTGAATTTGTATCTATTGTTTGCTCTTGTGTTGTTATGGTTGAAGTTGAAGTATTCATTGACAGGTAGGACTTTGCAATATATGATTTTATATACTATACTTTTTAGTATATATAAATATATATATGGTATTCAGCTTTGTTCGGGTATTTTCCCACGTCATTATAGTTGTGCTTTTAAAGTTGGAGCAACGTTTCGGCAGAATCTCATCTGCCATCATCAGGCTTCTGTATTGTGTTCGTCTGTGAGTCAGCTCCAGAGGAGCACCACTACAAAACCTAGCCAAATACCTAGCAAAGCAGCTACAATCCCATGCTGAAGCAGCAGCTTCACATGTACAAAACTCATACCACCTCTTGGAAATGATCAAAGATCTACACGTGGAACAAAAAGATCTGCTTGTAAGTTTCGATATGGTTTCACTATTCACTCAAGTCCCGATAAAAGAAACTCTCAAAATCATCAAAAATAAATACCAACCACCCAAACACCTCATGGGACTAACAGAACACCGCTTAACCAACACATATTTCATATCCAAAGGGCAAAGATACAAGCAAATTGAAGGAGCCCCTATGGGATCACCACTGTCACCCCTCATTGCAAACCTGTCCATGGAAGAATTTGAATCCAGAGCCCTAGCCAATGCCACACAGAAACCCAAACTATGGTTAAGATACATCGATGACACATTTGTTATTTGGCCCCATGGAAAAGAAAACCTAAACAATTTCTAACACACCTAAACAGCACACACCCTAATATCAAATTCACCATGGAAACGGAAACAAACAACTACCATTCCTAGATGTACTAATCTACAAAAAAACAGATGGCACACTAGGACACACCATATACCAGAAGAAAACACACACCAACTGCTACCCACCACCCAGCATAGATAAACTCCGTGGCCAAGACACTAATTGCCAGAACCAAACGCCTGGCAGACAAGACACACATAAAGACTGAACTATGCACCCTGACTAAAGTACTGACAGCTAATGGCTTCCACAAAAGCAAAATCACTGGCCTGATCCACAAAAACACACTGAGACATAATGGAGACCTAGAAGATGAACAGACCTATGGAACAGCTGTCCTGCCCTACATAAGAGGTACTACAGAAAAAAACAGTAAGATACTACACAGGCATCACATCAAGACTGCCTTCAAAACAGACAGAAAAATAAGCAGCCATCCTAAGAAACCCCAAAGATAAAATTGACCTGGAAAACCAAGGCATATATGAAGTCCCCTGCACATCATGCCCTGTCACATACATCAGACAGACCAATAGAAGAATAAGTATCCTCCTGGATGAACACAAAAATGCAGTAAAAAAGCTGGAACACACTTCCTCACTAGTCCAACACATGAAAGCCACAGGTCATAGCATCGACTTCAATGGCACCAAAGCCCTAGCCACTATAGAAAACCGCAGCTACAGAATTATCAGAGAAGCCATAGAGATTGAAAAAAGACATGAAAGCATGAATAGATGACTCCACCAGACTGTCAATTATCTGGAAGCCTGCACTCTCAAACAAAAAAAACTCCACACCACAAGCCAGGCAAACACCTGGGCACAAACAGACTCCCCCTGATACCTCCAGCTCAAACACACCCCAACCAGGCACCCAGATGAAACCCAGCTTCCTAATAAATGATAACTGTCCATTTACTTGAAGCCAAGCTGCACTAAAAGCCTCCAATACAGGAAACACAATGTTGCCAACCAATCAAGACAAAAAAAGCTAGAAAACAGACAGAAGATATTAGAAACACCAATCAAGCAGAACACAGCAAACTCCAAGACCAATAAACACAACCAATCAGGATGAAGAAAAAAACCATTCTGGCACAGCAGTAGGCTAGCACCAAATTTAAAACAGAAACGGCTGTGAAAGTCTGACTCACACATGAACACAATACAGAAGCCTGATGATGGCAGATGAGATTCTGCCGAAACATTGCTACAACTTTAAAAGCACAACTATAATGACGTGGGAAAATACCCAAACAAAGCTGAATACCATACATGTAAGTACCCACGAAAACTTAAGAATCTATCTATCTATCTATCTATCTATCTATCATCTATCTATCTATCTATCTATCTATCTATCTATCTATCTATCTATCTATCTATCTATAAATTTTATACTTTTATATATTATACTTAGTGAGTTCTAGTCCTGCCTTAGGCATAAAAGCTGGCTCACTTTGGGCCAATCATTCTCAGCCCAATCTACTTCACAGAGTTGTTGTTGTGGATAAAATAGGAGGAGAAAGGATTATTGTGTAGATTTGCCACCTTGAGTTGTTTATAAAATAGTAAATGCGGGAAATAAATAAAAATAAAAATAAATATCACATCTCCAACAGGATCAAGCTTAAGCTATATTTTAAGCTTTTTGAGCAATATCTCACAACTATGACAACTTCCAAAGAGGTGTAGGTCAATTCTCTGGATGTTCTGCAATGGCCATGCTCCTCAGGGGATTCTGGGAGTTGAAGTCCTCCTATCTGAAAGTTGTATGGTCTGGAAACATTGCTCAGGAAGAACTTCGAGCATTTGTTTCAGTATTCTTTGCTGACCGGATCCCATTCATTGTGTGATCTTTTGCTTATTATCTCCACTGTGATAACAAATGCTATCGCCATCATGGGCAAATAGGCAGCAATATAAATCCAATAAATAAATAAAATAAATGTATCATGTGACTACATAGTAAAAAAAAATAATCAAGATAGCAGCTGCAAAGTTAACAGGAGGAGCTTGGATCACACCTTCACAACTGCCATTTTGCCTTTTTTTTACCCTACTCTGAGGACATTCCTACTGTGTAAGAAATGTTGAGAAATAAGGAGATGCTGAATGTGGAAACTCAGTTCTGACGGACCAGGCTGGAGAATAACAGAATAAGAGAATTGGAAGGGACCCTAGAGGTCTTCTAGTCCAGACAAATGGCTGTCCAATCTCTTCTTAAAAACCTCTAGTGATGGAGAAGATTCGAATCAAGCTGTTTGCTTTGCACATTTTACCTTTGCAGGATCTCACTTTTTCTTCTGTTGCGTTTCACACTTCTATCTTTTGACTATTTAGATGTTAAAGAATACAGGTATGGCAAATCAGCTGGATAATTTTCTCAGATTCAAATTTCTGGACCACAGAGGAAAGACATTTGAACAATTGTGCCCTCCTGCACAGAGTAATGGATCACAAATGCACCCCAATTGCATTTTGAGGCGTGTAATCACTTCCTCAGTCCGGCTGGGGTTTCCAATGGGGTGAATCCTGAGTTGGAGGGCTGCCACTAGGTGAGGCTTGCAAAAAAATAAAATAAAAGAGCCTCTTCCATCTGAATCACAAGATAGGATGTGCACTTAATAAAAACTTAGCAGGGAGCTTAGTTGCAACTGTTTTTGCTCAGGGCAACTCTTTCTTTCCCAGAAGTCAAATGAGACCGGACAGAAAACAAATGTTCCCTTGCTGGTAGCTGGTGGATTTATGACATGTCAAGTTTAAATAGCATCCATAAAGGCTTTAAAATGGTCCGGGTGGAGCGGAGAATCCATTTTTCAAGCCTCCCAAATATAACAAGAACACCCTGGTGGCACAGGATCAGTTCTTCTACCATATCTAGAGATGTGTAGGTCACAACCTTCCCATGTTTATTCTGATTTTCATTTGTTTTTGTCCTTTGGGTAAAGGTTTTCCATGTACCGAAAATAGCTTCAAATTCCGTTTAAAATATCAAATGACCGAGGCAAGTTTTGGATACCAATTAACCATGGTGCCAGTTTCAGCCAAACTGTATCTTCCAGCCATCCTTACAAAATCACTGAATAATTAATCCTTAGCACTAATGAAACCTATTGTCTCTTTCTTTTCAGATAGTTTACACACTGCCCACTACTAAGTTTTGCCGATCATCATCATCATGCCTTTGTTCTGTTTCAAAGTAATTCTTTTCTTTGTTTTCCTTTAGGAATATATGCAGGAACCCTATGAACTGGGGAAAGGAAGAAGGGAAGGGAAGAGGAAAATGAAAGGAGAAAAGAAATGTGAAAAAAGGGAAGGGGAAATGGGAGCAGAGAAGGGGAGGGAAGGGAAAGGAAGGGAAGGGAAAAGAGAAGGGAGGGAAGAAGAGAAGAGAAGAGAAGAGAAGAGAGGAGGAAAGAGAAGAGAAGAGAAGAGAAGAGAAGAGAAGAGAAGAGAAGAGAAGAAAAGAAAAGAAAAGAAAAGAAAAGAAAAGAAAAGAAAAGAAAAGAAAATACACATTGCTTTCTTTTTAGCAGAGAGGGTTAGGCAAAATTTAAGCCACTTTCCTTGGCCTGGTCTTTTGCAAATTTTCTTGGAGTATTTCTTCTGCCTTCTCAAGTTAGCATGTTGAATAAAGATGACTGGGGCTGGAGGTTTGATCTCAAACCCCCAAAATATGTTTGGTAGGTGACTTGCTCCTGCTGGCTTGGGACAAACTCCTGCTACAAAAGATTGTCTAACAAGATGGAGGTAATGTTTTTTTCAAAAGGACAAAGAAAGAAACAAGACTTTAGACCTTTAAATTATACTCATTTAGTTATAAGCTTTGGATATATTCTTTTAATTTAGCTTTCACAGCTTGGCAGCCAGCAGATGTGCTGAGATAGTAGAACATCTGGAGGGCGCCAGGTTGAAGAATGTGCAGTTGGATCATTTTAATGTTGAATATCTGGTGCTCTTGTCACTTTCATACCTAAGGCAAGATCAGGTCTCACGTATTTACTTTTCATTACCCTTAAAATCAGTAACCGGACACTGAATGATGTTGAAGTGAATATCATGATTAATTGACTTCAATGCTGCATGCTAGCATATATTGATTGGGTAGTAGTCCATTTATTATTAGGGACAATCCTTCTATTTATATCCTGGATATAGACTTCAAATGTGATAGAAGGCTCCCATCTACAAGAGTGAGCAAAAGGAAGTATTTATAGTAGACAGAAATGGTCAGCTTTTCTTTTACATTCATTTTTTTAAAAAGCACTTTGTAAAGTAAAAAGTTGCTCAGAAAATCATGGAGGTCAGCTTTGCAAGAATGCATAGAAAAGTGAATATATACAGATAGTCCTTGGCGTACGACCGTCCGTTGAACAACAGTTCAAAGTTACGACAGCACTGGGAAAAAAAGTAACTTACCACCCGGTCCTCACACTTAACAACTGTTGCAGTGTCCCTGACGTCACATGGTTAGAATTTGAGACTTTGGAAACAGGCGTGTATTTATGATAGTTGCCGTGTCCCTGGGTCACATGATTTGTGAATTTCTTAGGGCAGTGTATCTCAACCTTGGTAACTTCAAGATATGTGGAAGTCGCATAATTGTTAAGAGAGGCAATCATGTGACCCTGGAACACTCGCCCATTATAGCACTGGCATTTGGACTACATACAGCTTCACAGTGCTTTACAGTCCCCGCTAAGCAGTTTACAGAGTCAGCCTCTTGCCCCCCAACAATCTGGCTCCTCATTTTACCCACCTCGGAAGGATGGAAGGCTGAGTCAGCCTTGAGCCGATCAGGATTGAACTCCAGACAAGTGGGCAGAGTCGGCCTGCAATTCCTGCATTCCAACCACTGTGCCTCAAGGGAGGGGGGGGAAGGAGGAAGGAAGGAAGAAAGAAGGAAAGAAGAAAGAAGGAAAGAGGGAGGGAGGGGGAGGAAAGGAGGGGGGAAGAAGGGAGGAAGGAAAGAGGGGAAAAAGGAAGGAGGGAGGGAGGAAGGAATAATAGCAATAGCAGTTATATCTATATGTCATTCCATATAGATTTATGGCACTCTCTTTAAAGTTTATGCCATTTATAATGTCAGCATATTGCCCCAATAATCTGGGTCCTCATTTTATCAATTGGGGAAGAACAGAAGGCTGAGTCAACCTTATTTCCAGGTTAAATCTCTCCTTGTTCTGTTTCCATCCATTATTCCTTGTCTGGCCTTCGGGTGCTTTGGAAAGTAGCTTGACCCCTTTCTCTCTGTAGCAGCCACTCAAATATTGGAAGACTGCTCTCCTGTCTTCACTGGTCCTTCTCTTCTCTTCATTAGACTAGCCATGCCCAGCCAGCATATGTGCCTAAGGCAGGACTAGAACTCACAATCTCCTGGTTTCTAGCCCGGTGCCTTAACCATCATCTAACAGTGCAAGAATCCTGCAGGCTGGCCAAGCAGATGCAGAAAACGGTATGTACAATTCACGTACCTGTCTTTAAAACTATCCTGAAATGTTGAACAGTATTATGACCCTTTGTATTACAGACAGACAACTGAGACTGAGAAAAATGCCTAACAATCATTGGTGGGATTCAAAAGTTTTTACTACCGATTCTGTGGGCATGGCTTGGTGGGTGTGATGTTACTTGGTGGGCGTGGCTTGATGGGCGTGGCAAGGTTACTGCAAAATCCCCATTCCCTCCCCACCCCACTAGCCTGCTTTACAGCTCCATTCTCCTGTGCAGGGCAACCAAAGAAGACCCAGCCAATCAGATGGGACTCGGGAGGTGGAGAATAGATGGGGGCGGGGCCAGTCAGAGGTGGGGTTTGCCGGTTCTCCGAACTACTCAAAATTTCCGCTACCGGTTCTCCAGAACTGGTCAGAACCTGCTGAATACCACCTCTGCTAACAATATCTAGTGACTTCCTAGCCATGGTTAATCACATTCACCCCTTTTATTCTACCCATTCCAAAAGAAAGATTGATCACGCCCTGTTTATTCTAATAACTGGTCCCTGACAAACTCATCCCTAATTTGCACAAATCCTCTCATCCATAAATCCATGGAAAGCAAGTAATTGCCCTGCCAGAGACTTTCCTTTCTTTTTTAATTATAGTTTACAGAGAGAGAAGGTGTCATTAAAACTGCATTTGTCACTCTGTGGAGGTAACAGTAGATTCTAGAGTAGCTCTGGTTATAATGAGAAGGCAAGGCACTAACATCATTACCAGCGCCTTTGGCAGTCAAACACCGAATTTTTAATGGTGGCAGACGTAACTTGAAAGATGCCGTTGAATGCAACAGGCAGAAGAAGTTGGGGGAAGAAAATGGCTTCAAAATATGCTTGGTAAAAACACCCCAAGTTTGCAACTCTTCCATGCAAGGACAGTAACAGCCCTTGTATCCATAACTGTATCCTGATAACATTCAAATGAGAAGGTTGGTTTTCTTTTTAAAAAAAGAGGAATTTCTAGTCCTTAAGGTGGTGAATATATGATGATAACATAGGTGAGCCTTGTGAGTTATGAAATGAATTGTGTTCACTGGAACAGGGAACTGGAGACTAAAATATATGAAAAATTGTTCCAGGAACCGGGCATAGTGAAGAGAAGGACCAGGGGAAACAGGAGAGCAGTCTTCCAATATTTGAGGGGCTGCCACAGAGAGGAGGAAGGGAATCAAGCTATTTTCTAAAGCACCTGAAGGTCAGACAAGGAACAATGGATGGAAACAAGGAGAGATTCAACCTGGAAATAAGGAAAAACTTTCTGACAGGGAGAACAATCAACCCATGGAACAGAAGTTGCCCTCAGAAGTTGTGGGAGCTTCATCACTTGAGCCTTTCAAGAAGAGATTGGACTGCCATTTGTCAGAAATGGTGTAGGGTCTCCCGCTTGGGCAGGGGGTTGGACTAGATGACCTACAAGGTCCCTTCCAACTCTGATTATCTGTTATGAATTTTACATGTTAAGAACTTCAAAAATTCATTTTGGACATTCCTTGTCTGGAGAAAGAGGTCCTAAGGTGATTAAAGATTTTTCTCATTTCACACTTTTAAAGCTTTTCTCTGAAAATTCATTCCCCTGTTAAGTTCCTGGCTCTTTTTTTTTTTTCTTCCCATGAGCAGGAAATGCTATTTTACTTTTACACCCGACATCACCTATGATGCAAAGCTGGGAAATAAAGGCAGGAAGCAGAAACGCAGTTGTGAATATCTTTTGACAACCGGAGGCTTCTGAACAAAGTGAGACAGACTTCGAACATGGATTTTCATAACGAAAATCGAAAGAAAAGCCGGAATGAGCCTAATAACAATTTAATTTTCCATCTAATATGATAGATTTTATTTACATGATGTACCTGTCTGCTCCGCCATATTGAAACTGACAGACTGTCCAACTTGTTTTGGTCTCTAATTATTGAAAAGAGACAACGCTCTTTTTGAAGTGCCAGACACACACACACTCTCTCTCTCTTTCTCTCTCTCTCTCTCTCTCTCCTTTCTTCGGGTATTATAGAATGAAAGGGAGGGGGCCCTGAGTGATTTATGTGGCCTCTTCCCCTTTTTCTGTAAATAATGTTTAATCATCTTATCCCACTGCATTTACATCATGGCTTCTTTAGTCTGATTTTGGAAATCATTTTAATCCACGGTGGGGGCAGAGAGAGAGAGAGAGAGAGAGACAGACTGATAGACAGAGATGGGGGGAGAGGTGAGAGAGAGAGGAGAGAGAGAGAGACAAAGACTGAGGGAGGAAGAGGGAGAGAGAGAGAAAGAGGGAAAGAGACAGAAGGAGTGAGGGAGAAGTGAGAGGAGACAGAGAGACGGAGGGAGGGAGGGAGGGAGGGAGAGAGAAAGAGGGATGGAAAGAGAGAAAGAGGGAAAGAGAGGGAGGGAGGGAGAGAGAGAAAGAGGGAAAGAGATGGAGGGAGGGAGGAGGGAGAGAAAGAAGGAGGGAGGG
>NW_020718202.1:0-23764 GCF_900518725.1 Notechis scutatus
GAAATGTCAAGTATTTCATCAGCGGAGATGGTTGATGCTTGATAATCACTGATGATGTTTCGGACAGTTGTGATGTCATCATTGTCATTGATGTCCTCTAGACCAAATAAGATGGCGTTTGGACGTTTCCGTTCACGCTCAACGGCTTCTCTGATGAGGATTCGGATATCAATATTTGTCTGGGTTGTGTTTATTTGTGGATTGGGTTTTGGATTGGGTTGTGGTTGTTGGGTAGAGATGTGGTTTGTAGCTATTGGATGTTCAGGTTTTTGCGTTGTGTCTTTTTTTTCAAGGTTGGATATTCTTTCTTTTACGGCGTCCAGGGATGCTACTATGGTGTTAAGGGATGTTTCAATGGTTTCAATGGTATCAACTCTTTTAGACAGATCCAGTTTGGGTCTGCATGATTTGCAGAGATATGGAAACTCATTGGATGATTCTAGGTATTGAATCATTTGCTCAGGTAATCCCAAGCAGTCATGATGAGCGTATTTTTTACACAGAGAACATTTGATGGAGTTTTCATTAACCTTTAGATTTTTGTAGCATTTAAGGCATGTGCAGGAGTCTTGTGGTTCATTGGTGGGGATTATCTTCTCTTTAGGTTGTGGTTTGGCGTTGGATTTTCTTTTTGGCATGGTAGGTTTGTTAAGATAGTACGTTGATTGAATTAATTAAAGGAACAATTTTGGGTAATCTATATAGCCAATATCACATCAAACAATCAATTGCAGTAATCTCTCTAGTCAGATAATATTCCTGAGCAACAATCAGCCTAATCAATTAATTACTCTAATCACTAATCAATTAATTACACTAATCATTAATCACACTGTTCATTTAAATTCACTAAATCATTGATTTTACTATTCAATTAAATTACATGAATCTTGATCTTATAAACTAGTCAGTAATCACACTATTTGCACTAAACACTCTAATCACACTAATCAATTAAAACAATAAATCAATTAAACCATTAATAAAATATTTTATAGAAATTGATTATCTAATCGTTGATATAGGTGATGAGGTAGAAAAGTTGTAAGTTTTGAGGTAATGAATTAATCAGTGTTTGATTAAAGTAATGAGGTAGTATTAAGAGTCTGCAAGGAAAGGGTTAATTGTTTTACTAGCAGCTGTAGTTGACTGTAATAGCAGATTGCTATTACTCTGTAAACAAAAGGTTGTAACATGATGTTCAAAGGGTTTTTTATCCGAGTGAAGGAAAGGGCTTCACTTCTAAGAACAGAGGAAACCAACTATTCTTCTCTCCTTTTTGCAAGCAGATTTTGATTCAGCAGAGACAAACTGAGCAACTCACAGGGAGGCAACAGGAAACTTTTTGTTTTTGTTTTCCCTTGATGAATGAGATTTCTGAGCCCCTCCTAGTTAACTAAATACACTTTCAAAGTTTGTTGCTTTTAAGAGAAAGAGGCACGTCTTGCACTGGCAATTCAAACAGTTTATATTTTTACTGTGTAGACTCAGATTTGTATTGAGCATTCACTCCTGGCTTCAATATACTTCTGCTTCTATCACTCCTGGCTTCAATATACTTCTGCTTCTATCACAGGAAATAAAATTGCTTCCAATCTTCACAGGAGTTCAGTTATAACAATACTTCCTTACTTATTGGGAGTCCAAAGTTACTGTCCTTTTAAAAGATGGACTCAGGATTAGCAATTTGGTGAAGAGAGAAGAGGGAAGAGGGAAGTGGGGGCGGCAGGGGGGAAGCAGTCTGCTTCACACCCTGGCTGCAAACTTCTGAGGACAGACTCACAGCTCCCAGTGCTCACCGCCCTGCAAGGATGGGATGAATCTCACCGTCTCACCGCACTGCAAGGATGATCATAGAGCCTCCGGTACTGGCGATCCCCACCGCCTTACCTTCTAGTAAGATGGGTCGAATCGCAGATCGTTGAGCGCTTTTGAATTTAGCGCTTTCTGAGGAATGAGCTCTTTTCTGGCATGCTAGTCCTTTATTCTTTTTCTCCACACAGTCCTAGTTCCACTTATAAATCTTAGTTATATTATTTCTTCCTTTTTTCTTTATCACAGTTATCAGACAAATATTGCAATTATAAAGTTTCTTTCCTCAATCCTTTCCTTAAATCTTTTAAAGTGTCAATTGTTCTCTTTTCAAGTTTTTACTCTCAGCTGTTCGTCCGATCTCTCTGTCTCGCTTGGACACGTCACTGTCACTCTCTTTCTTCCCACAATTCTCAAACGTCAAAACATAGAGGAAGAAAAAGGACAAAATCTAGCTGAGATAATGATAGAAATATTGGCTGAAGCTTTGGAAATAACTGAAGAGAAGATGATGGATGGAATAGATGAGGTCTATCGAGTCTTCACAAGATACGCAATGAGAAATAGCCTACCAAGAGAAGTTCACATCAGATTTACAAAGAAAGCCATTAAAACGCAAATATTGCAAGTGGCAAGAGAGAAAACATTGAAATATAAAGATAAGGAGATTGTGGTTTTGAAACAAGTACCCAGAAGAGTGAGAGAGATGAGAAGAGAATACCGATTCTTGACCAAATTGCTACTTAAAAAAGAGGTGAATCATAGATGGCTGATTCCAGAAGGTTTAATGTTCACATGGCAAGAACAGAGATACAGAATTGATTCAATTGAGAAAGCTGAATCATTTTATACAGAATTTTTCAGAGGGAAAGAGGAAGAGGCAGAAAAAGAAATTTCACTAATTGAATTCCAAGAGGACTGCCAAATGACGACTGAAAAAGAGGAAGGTGCAGTAGGTGGAAAGGAGGAAGCCAAAGAACGTGAACCAAGATCCACAAGAGCTGCCAAACCTATAACCATGGAAGAGAAAAAATTGATTACAATTAATATAAATGGACTTAATTCAGCCGTTAAAAGAAGGAAAACCTTCCATAAATTAGAGAAATTAAAATTTGATATAATCTGCCTACAAGAAGTACATATTAAAAAGCAATATGAACAATTGTTGATACAGCCAAAACTAGGGAAAATATTTACCTCCTTGACACAATGCAAGAAAAGAGGAGTGGTTTTATATATTAAAGAGACCATTCTAGCGAAATTGATTTATACTGATGACGATGGAAGAATACTAATGGTGGAAATAATGGATAATAATACGAAAACACTCCTGATTGCAATCTATGCCCCGAATGACAAACAAGAAGAATTTTATTAAAAAATTACATATCAAAATAATTGAACTGGACTATGCTAATATAGTTATGATGGGAGATTTTAATGGAATTGTAGACAACAAACTGGACTATACAGCACAGAAAACAATAAAGCAAAACAGAAAGACTCTCCCTAAATCTTTTTTTAATATGGTAGATGAAATAAACTTAAAAGATACATGGAGAGAAAGAAATGCTAAAACTAAACAATACACCTTCTACTCAAATAGACACTTATCATGGTCCAGAATAGATATGATATGGATGTCAACAGAATTGTTAACTAATATTCAAGAAATAAATATTGAAACAAGTACTTGGGCAGACCACAATCCAATGACAATTAAATGGAAAGGACAAAGAAGATCTAGATGGACACTAAATAATACTATTTTAAAGGAAAAAGACTTCACACAGTGGATGGAGAAAGAACTGGCTTTTTTCTTTAGAGAAAATAAAAAAGAAGATACATCAATCCAGAATGTATGGGATACAATGAAGGGCATATGCCAGAGACTTGATAATAGACTATACAAGGAAAAGAAATACCATGAAAAGATTAGCCTCTAAGGCATTAGAGGATGAGTATAAAGGACTTGAAAAAGAGCTACAGAAAATGCCACAGAAAAAGGACATTAAGTTAAAAATGGATATAACCAAACATAAAATGGGTCTAATAGAAAAAGAAGAATTAGCACAGAAAATTAGAGGTGCTAAAAAGAATTACTTTGAAGATGCAAATAAACCAGGTAGATGGTTAGCATATAAATTGAGAAAGGAGAAAGAATCAAGGAAAATATCGCAATTAATAGATGATCAAGGCCAAGTTTGCTATGGTAGTAAAGAGAAAAAGGAAATTATTCGAGACTATTATGGGAAACAATTATGGGACACAAGAGAATATTGATGAGGAAAGAGTCAAACAGTACCTACAGAATGCTAAGTTACCCCAGATACCTAAAGAGATTGAAACAATGTTAGAAAGCAACATAACGATGATGGAGTTAACTGAAGCACTCAAGAAGCAAAATAATGGAAAGGCACCAGGCCCAGATGGACTTCCGGCAGAATTTTACAAAACATTACAAGAATCGTTGAATCTTCCATTGCTAGAAGTTATGAATAAAGTTATGTTAAAGAAGAAGATACCTAAATCATGGTCAGAAGCTTATATTACACTTGTTCCAAAAGAGGAGGCCGATCCATTACAAATCAAGAACTATAGACCTATTTCCCTACTAAACGCAGATTATAAAATTTTTGTTTCAATATTGGCAGAAAGACTTAAAAAATACTTAAATAATTTTATCCATCCTGGACTAAAATCCACACGTGGTTGGAAAAAATGACAAAAAAACATATAGATTTGAAACCAGAGATATTTTTATTGGGAATTTTACCTGAAATATATAGTAAAGACTTGAAATACCTGATTGTAAATGTATTAACAGCAGCTAGGATTGTATTTGCTAAAAACTGGAAAAATGAGAAAACACCATCACAGGAGGAAATCATTAAGAAAATATTGGAATCTGCTGAAATTAGTAGATTGACATTTGAAATTAGAGAACAGGATGATAAACAATTTTATAAAGTTTGGGATCTATTCTATCAATGTTTAGACAATAAAGTATAGTAACAAAATATGTAGACTTTTAGAAAATACTAAATATATAAAGATGTATTCTTTCCTTATTATATCTACAAAATGATTTTAGGATAGATTTGCGATGATAATATGAATGGTCACAAAACAAATTAAGTAAAATATGATTATTTTCTAAAGCATGAATGAATAAAAGTATAGTCAAATGATTGATTAATAATGATACCAATGTATTTGATATTGGATTGAAAATACGAGATCATATACAATGTAATTGTAATTGAAGACTACGAAATGGAAGCACAAAACAAGCTGTAAACCAACCGGTTTACATGTGTTAGGGATAACATTGTTTTACCCTAACTGTTTTGGGTAAAGATAATAAAATGATGAATCATGGTTTGTCAGATAAAGTGTATGTGACTTTAAGCTAAAGGAATGTAATTAAGGGTGCAGCTGTAAAAGTACTATATAAGCAGCAAGGCACTCTCTGGCTCTTACTGGCTGGCTTGTTGAAGACTGCATTCTTGCTGGATCGGGGAGGAGAAGAAGTGTTGGATTACTTTGAAGATATTTCTCAACGGAGAGAAGATAAGTTTTGGACAGATTTATTATATGTGTACTGACACTGGCTATTCGACACGGACTTTGCAATTAGAGTATCCTTGACAAGACTTGACTGAATTTGGTATTTGACTAATGGACTGTTTATAATGACTATGCTATAATTCTTAAATGGAATAAATTATAATTTTGATAGCACAAGCGTATCTGTATTTTTTACTGCGTGTTAACTAGAAAACTTATCTCACACATTTACCTGTCTTCCTATCTGACTTCGCTGTACATTCTGTTTAGTTTGTTTTCCTTAACACCCGTTGGGGAATCCAGGCTTAACAACTTTAACTGATATCACTGGCAGATTGATTGAAGAGGCCAGAAGAAGGCTTGAAAGAGATCAGTTAAGGAGGGAGCAACCTCAAAAGGAAGATAATGAATCTCCTACTGCATTCGCAATTAAAAAGTGTTTTAATTGTGGAGGGAGAGGACATTTTGCAAGATTTTGTAAGAAACCAAAGCGCAAAAATGCAAGCCAGAATGCTGTAAGCCATCAAAGAAGAAATAAGAATTATGAGTTAGCAATGTATAGTAATGGAGTTGTAAAAAATAATTTATGGGTGGTTGACAGTGGTGCGTCCCACTGTATTACAAATGATAACAAAAAATTTGTAAAAATGTCCATGAGTTCACAGCATATCTCATTGGCAAACGGATGGAAACTTAAAGCAAAAGGTGAAGGTATTGCTCATTGTTCTAGTATAAAGGAGAACATAAAAATGTTATATGTACCTCAACTTAAATTTAATTTGCTTTCAGTTAGAATGTTGGTTAGATTAGGATACATAGTTACCTTTAAGGGAGATACTTGTTTAATTGAAAAGGAAGGTAAGAAAATTACTGCAACGTTAAGAGGTGACTTATATGTGTTAAATGATAATGGTTTAGAGGTGGCTAACACAATTTATGATAATAAGAAACCTCATAATGAATGTATTCACTTGTTACACCGAAGGTTAGGTCATTTAAATTTTAAAATGATTAAGAGAACTGTTCAACTATCTAAAGGAATAAGTTTGAAGCCTTGTAATAAGTATTTGCAATGTTCTGCTTGTAATCAAAACAAAGGCAAAGTTATACCGGCAAATAGAGTTGATGGATTTACTACCAAAGAGCCTTTAGAGGTAGTATTTGCCGATATAATAGGTCCTAAAAAGCCAAGTGTAGGTGGTGCTAGATACATATTAAGCATAATGGACCACTATTCTAGGTATGGTTTCTGTTTTCTAATGAAGAGAAAAACTGAAACGTATACAAATTTCTTTAATTGGTTAAAATTTGCAGAGAGGAAAACTAAAAAGAAATTAGTAACTCTTATAACAGATAATGGTGCGGAATTTACAAATAATAAATTCCAGAATAGACTTAGAATGGCAGGTATTCAACATAAAAAGTCTGCACCATATAGGCCTCAGCATAATGCATTTATAGAGAGAAGAGGCCAAACACTGCAATCAATGGGAAGGACAATGTTATCTGATTCTGGATTACCTGACAATTTGTGGGGAGAAGCTATAATGTGTGGGAATCACATATTAAACAATGTTGTTAATTCAACAACAGGTGAATTACCATTCACTCTGTGGCATGGTAGGAAACCTGATTTGAGTTATATTCACACATTTGGTGCACCAGCATGGGTGCATATCCCTACACAACTCAGGCACAAAGGACAACATAGAGCTAAAAGATTAATTTTTGTTGGATATCAAGCAAACCATAGATCTTATAGATTCTGGGAACCAGGTACATCTAGAGTATACTGCAGTGCTAGTGCACAATTCCTAGAACATATAGGATGGAATAGATTAGAGCAGGATTCAGATAATGATGTTATTATAGAACCCTTCAAGAGGCAGAAAGAAAAGACTAGTTATAAGAAAAGTCCAATTAAAGAAGAAGTCCATGAAGAGCAAATAGAATCAGATCAAGAGGAAATAATTGATCAAGAAGAGATAGATAGTCAAGAACAGGAAATAAAGGAAAGTCCACCTGTAAGTCCAGTTATACCTAGACGCACAATGCGTATAACCAAACCACCTGATAGATATCAGGCAAGTATTGTTTGCCAAGTAAATAAAGTTCCTACTAGCATAGATGAACTTAAGATGTATCCTGCTAAGGATCAGGAGAATTGGAAAAAGGCAATGGAAAAAGAGTTAAATTATTTAAAGGAAATGAAGATTTATGAAGAAACCAAATTACCTCCAGGAGAAAAATCCATTGGGTGCAAATGGATATTTAAAGTAAAGACTGAAAATAATGGGAAAGTAACTTATAAGGCTAGGTTAGTAGCACAAGGATTTAACCAAAATGTATTTGATTATGATGAGGTATTTGCACCAAATCTTAAGGCTACAACTTTAAGAGCAGCTTTAGTGTGGGCAGCTAAGAATAATTATATAGTTAACCATTTAGACGTAGAAACTGCATACCTACATGCACCATTGCAGCATACAATATATTTGAAAAAACCAGTTGGTATAAAAGATAATAAAGTAAATAGCAATGATTGTTGGAAACTCAAGAAGAGTTTATATGGATTGAAACAATCTGGCTATGAATGGAACCAATATATTGTGAAAGAATTAAACAATATAGGGTTTAAGTCTGGTTTAGCAGATCCATGTATGTTTAAAAGAGAAAATAATGGAACGGTGTCATTATTGTTATTATTTACAGATGATATTGCTTTGATTACTAAGACCAATAATGAAGCTACTGAGATTATTTCATTATTAGCCAAAAGGATAAAATTAAAGCATTTAGGTGAAATTAAAAAGTATCTAGGATTGACAATTAACAAAACCACAAAAGGATTTAAGATATCTCAAGAGGATAAAATTTGCCAATTAATTAAATTGTATAAAATGGAACTTTGTAAGCCTGCAAAGACTCCAATGAGTCAGGAAATTTGCAAAATGGATGCTCAAAGTCCCAAATTTGATAAGACCATATATCAATCTTTGATTGGTAGCTTATCATACATAAGCAATTGGTCAAGGCCAGATATAGCTTATAGTGTTAATCAGCTGGCACGATATAATAATGATCCACATCAATGTCATTGGGAAGCATTAAAGAGAATTTTAAGATATCTTAAAGGAACAATGCACCATGCATTGTATCTAGAGCCAAAAGGTGATTTGAATCTTAGTGCCTATGCAGATGCAAGTTTTCAAACTGACATAAACACTAGAAAATCAACATCTGGGATGGCTATATTATTTGGTAAGACTCTAATAGGGTGGAGGTCAATCAGACAACAGCATATTAGCTTGTCAACGATGGAAGCAGAATTTTCATGTCTGTCATTACTATGCACTGACTTAATTCTGTACAAACAGTTATTATTAGACATGGGTATAACTGTTAAAGATTCTAATATTGTGTACGAGGACAACCAGGCAGCTATACAATTAGCTACTAATATTGCTGTAAAGACTAGATCAAAGCATACTGATTTAAGATACTTAAATGTTAGAGAATCTGTTAAAAATGGTCTAATTAAACTTGAGTACTGCATGACGGAAGAAAATATTGCAGACCAGTTTACAAAAGCTCAAGGTGTTGTAAAATTTAAAGAGAGTTGTGACAATTATGATTTAAAGGTGTAAATGGTTATATTATTGTAATATTATTATTATTACCCAAAAGGGGAGAATGTTAGGGATAACATTGTTTACCCTAACTGGTTTGGGTAAAAATAATAAATATGGTATCATGGTTTGTTAGTTAAAGTGTCTGTAACTTTAACAGCAAGAATGTAATTAAGGGTGTGGTTGTAAAAGCACTATATAAGAAGCGAGGCCATTGCAGCTCTCTCTCTGGCTTACTGATGGATGGATTGATGATTGCATTCTTGCTGGAACGGGGAGAGAACAAGAAGTGTTGATATTTTCTCAACGGAGAGAAAATAAAGATTGGACTGATTTATTGTAAGTGAACTGACATTGGCTACTCAAATGGACTTTGCAAATAGAGTATCCCTGACAAGACTTGACTGAAATTGATATATGACTAATGGACCGTTACATTTGACTATGCTATAATTCTTAAATGGAATAAACTATATTTTTGATAGCACAAGCGTATCTGTATTTTTACTGCGTGTTAACTAGAAAACTTATCTCACACATTTACCTGTCTTCCTATCTGACTTCGCTGCACGTTCTGTTTAGTTTGTTTTCCTTAACACCCGTTGGGGAATCCAGGCTTAACAGAGTGCATGAGTGATTCTATGCTATCAACTCTGTCAGGCAGGGTACTTGGTTTGTTTAGCTTAGGAAAACATGATGGACATAGACAAGGGAAAGTATCTGATGCTTTTATGAGATCAGCTAGGTCTTTGTTTAAGTTTAAGCAGGCAAGGTGGGCTTGATTGTCACATAGGTAGCATTTGATGTTATTTTTGCTTTCATTGATGGTTTTAAGACATCCGAAGCATGTACAGGAGTCGGGTAGGTCATTGATAGAGATATTATTTTTTTCTTGTAGTTTGGTAATGAAGGATTTGGAGTTCTGGAGTTTCTGGCTGGCATGGTCAATGACAATAGTACATTAAACAATGACAATAGCTAATTAATATGATAGGTAGACAGTTACTTAATGAATGTTGGTAATTAATAAATGTTAATTGATAAGTTAGAGAATAAATCAAAAGTAAGGTTACTTATTACTAAAATCAATCAATCAACTTATTACTAAGAGTCAATCAATCAATCAATAGACTATATAATCAAAGATACAGTATTAAATCTCTATCAGTTCAATGAAAGTAAATTAGTGGTCATTTAACAATTAATTATTATACTATTATGTGATAAATCAATTATTATAGACAAAGCATTATCTATAAATATTTGGTCTTGAGGTACTGAAATAGTGGAGGTAATGAAGTATTGGGGGTTTGTTGTGTAAAGTTCCTTTGTTTTTCCTTAAAGCCACCTTTTTTGGTTTTTGGTTTGTTTTGTTTTTGTTTTAAAGAGGAACCGTTGCTGTCTGATAGATTTGACTGGAGATGATTTGAATGAGCTGACCAATCATCTACTTTGGAGTTTGGAAAGGATGAGATTTGGGTGGGGGTTTAGTGGAGGTTGTCCAATCAGCTGAGTGGGAATTTAAATTCAGGCTGACTAATCAGCTGGGTGATTTAAATGGAGCTGGGTGATTTATATGGAGACTATCAATTCTCCCTGAGTCTCCTTTGTTCTCCCCAGTTGGTGGCCGTTTAGAATTATTTTTGGTGATTTGATTTAAATGGAGACTGTAGACATCATTCCAGTTCTTCCATCATCGGAGTTCACAATCAATCTCAGTTTCAAAAGGCAGTTTTCCTGAATAAAAACCTTCTTCACACCTCTTCTCGTCTAGTCCCCCCTTTTTTCCCTCCTTTAATCACTCTTTTCTCAAGTCGCCATTTAACTTCCAGAGTTAGAGGGTAAAAACATAAATTAAGCCACTGCCACTTAATCTCCACACTCACCCCTTCCACTCTGGAATCTTTGCTTTTTAAGTTGTTTCTGACTCAGGTCCACAATAAATCTTTGAGCCATTTACCCGCTCCTTCCTCCCACTGAAAAATGCACCGCCAATCTATAAGGAGCCAGAGGAGACACTCACCCGCAGGTGGGTCGCTTCTAAGCTTGCAGTCCTTGCCGGCAGTTGCCACAAACCCACGTCGGCTTCCCCCTCCTGAGACCAGGCAGATTCTTTAGACCAGGTAGCTTCTTTTCACTAGGCAGCTTTTTCCTCTCCAGGCAGCTTAAAAATTTGTGATTTTTTTGTCTAGATCCTAGCGGATTGCTCGATCGTCTTACCCAACAAAGGGAAGCTGCTCAAGATGGGATTCCTGGACCCTGGCAGGAGCCCCTCACTCCGAATCAGCTGGCTGTTTTTTTCCAAATTCTTATGCTGCTACTTTGTAGATCCCTAGGACCTAATCTATGTATTTTTGTTACTTTTGTTACTTCTACTCCTGTCTCTGAATTTAGTTACTGGTACTTTTCTCTCCTTTAGGCTCCCAGCGGCGTGACTATGCATCTGCCTTGGTCGCCATCTTCCAGTCATGCATTCATTCATTTCACAGTGGCCTTTCTGGCTAGGAAATTGCCCAACAGCTTTAATGAAGCCAAGTTCATTACTTTCAGCATGCTGGTCTTTTACAGTGTTTGGATCTCTTTCCTCCTTTCCTACCTGAGCACCAAAGGGAAGTCCATGGTTGCCATGGAGATCTTCTCCATCTTGGCCCCTGGGGCTGGTCTCCTAGCTTGCATCTTTCTCCCCAAATGCTACATTATCCTACTGAGGCCTGAATCAGAGAGAAAATATAATGAGGCATAAGAATGTCTGATTTATGTGGAAAGTAGTAACTTTTACTTTAAAACTTTTATTATATTGAACAAGTTAACAAAACCAATCTAAATTACTTTTTCTGGGAGGGGGATAAAATTCAACATGGAAACACCCAATTCCTTTTTTTGTGTAGGAAAAAATCAAAGGCGCATATTTAAGATTGAAGAGAGCATCCTGGGCAGCAGCACATGTGAAAAGCATCTCTCTCTCTTCATGAGTCACAAGCTGAACATGAGCCAAGATGAGCAACTTGTTGCTGATATTCTTTGTCTGATGCAGGTGAAAACCCACAGAGTCTGTGCTGAATCAACAGGCATGAAGTGCGAAAAATAAGAGGGAATCATGGTTCCTCCATATTCTACATTGGTTAGACCACATCTGAATATTGCATACAGCCTCAGAGACAGACCAGAACGTAGTGGCAGAGTGTAAGATTCAGGCAGGGACAGCATGCACTGAATGGTACCAACAAGTAGCTGATGTTCTGTACAGAAACATATGCACAGTGTATGGACTGGACCTTCCCAAGCCCAGTTGTGATCTTTCACACAAAGTTGTGGAGAACAACAGGGCTAAGATCCTCTGAGACTTCCAAATCAAGGCAGACATGCAGGTCCTTGCCAATGAACCAGACAAAGAGGTTGTAGAGAAGAAGACAGAGGTGGGGATAGATGCAGCCATGTCAAATTACAGCAACATCAGAAAGAAGGAGGATGGGAAGCTGGAGAAATTCAAAGTCCTAAAGGAGGAAGTGGATAAGATATGGAAAGGCAAAAGGGGTCTTAGTGATAGGGGTCTTTTGGGCTGTTGACTCTTAAACTGATAGAGGGGCTCCAGCAGATCCCAGGAATAATAGCAGATGCCCAGAAGAGTGAAGTGCAAAGAACTGCTAAAATAACTCTGTCCGTCCTTGTCTTGCTTGATTCAGTGGTGACTGGGGAGGAGAGACCCCACCCTGGATCTTCTTTATGTGAGGTATCACAGGGGTCAGTGCTGTCCCCTCTCCTGTTCCACATGTACATGAGACCCAGAGTAAGCTCATCCAATGTCATGAAGTGAGGTATCCTTGATATGTTGATGATACTCAATTGTACATCTTTTGTTCGGGTAAATTAAGCATCATTGTGCATGTCCTGTCCTCTTGGATTAAGGATGCCCGGGCCACCTCCTGGTTGGACTACTGCAATGCATTCCATATGGAGCTGCCCTTGAAGAGTATCCAGAAACTTCAGCTGGTGCAAATTGCAGTCGCAAAAAAAGTTATGCATTTATCTGATAGGGCACATTATCTCTCTGCTCGCTGAGATGCATTGGTTGGTCTCATCACAACAGACTTGAGGACTGTATTATTATTGTATAAAGGTTTAAGCAATGATTGTCTTCTTTTTTTACAGTTTTTAACTGGGCTGTTGTATGCTGCTCAGAATCCCTTTGCATGAGATGGGTAGCCATATAAATTGGATCAGTCAATCCTTTCCATTTCTTGTCGTGGGGGTATAACTAAACCAGGTATTCCATCTCGATATTGACATGACTGCTCACACTTCCTAGGGTACACCTGACTGCCTCCATACACCATTAGCACCCATTCTATCTGAACATAGTATGACACAGGCCAAACTCCATCTTCTGCACAGGTGTTCACTTTCAGGTAGGTCAAAATCTCAATTCTCCAGTCTATCTGTTCTGTGGATTAGCCACAAGAGACACAAACATGTTTTTCCCCACCTGATGTGCAAATGACATATATTGCTCAGTGGGTAGGACAATTGCTTTTCCCTGAAATCATCAGAAGAACAGTAATTCTTAATGTCTCCCCTGGAGATTTCAACCCACAAAAATCTCCAAGGTAAAACTTGCTTTGAAAAATATGCCCTGCTGGAGGACCTCACCTGGTCTTCCAGAGAGCTAACTCTGAGCTTTGGTGTGACTCAGCTGCCCTTTGTGTCAAAGCCAAAACACAGGTAAGAGAAGGCATGATTGATACAATGCTCGTTTATGGTTGATTAGTCTTGTGACTTCATTATTAAAATAAATAATAAGATACAACACATAGTCTACTTTCAGAATAGGCCAGATAGGAACAAATAAAGAGATAAAATACAAATGTGTTAATGCAAAAGGACTTCAGATAAATTTGCCTTGAGGCCATCCAGCTGGCAAGGCAGCCATAACTGTGTAAACTTGCAGAGGTTTCAAGTGCTCCCTGCAATTCTGCTTCCCACAAACCTTGACTTCTGATCTAGCAGGGAAGGTGACAAGAATGATTGGGCTGCCTCTCCTGCTGCTGCTTCTGCTCTTCTGGCTCCTGCCCCCAATGATTGCTAACAATCAATGGAAATATTACATGTCTGGTGATCTGGTTATTGGTGGGAATTTACCCCTGGCAGCTTTTTTCCTCTCCAGTATACAATATTTTCAAGATGAACGATCATTTCATATTTATAAATTCTCGTAAGATTCACCTGAATGGAAAAATATAGATGATTGTTTTCTTTCTTTTGGATTGAGAAACTCCTTTTAGAAATACTTTTCTAGTGATGTTTGCAAAGATCCTTGTAAACAACTTTGTATAGATCAGATTTCTGTCCTTTCCTCAATAAATAGCCAAATTCATGAAATAGGCTAGAATTCCCAGTCTTTGCAGAAGTCTTCCCTCTGGATGATTATACACCATAGGAAAGTGGAGAGGGAAAACACCTTGGAGACTTTGCTGGCCTAGTAAAGAGGTTCACTTATGTTTATTTGGACATAAAATCATGGTCTAAAACCCCCCAGAAAGCTCAGTCCTTTTCCAATGTGGGGTACTGCCAAAATCCCTGAGTTTGAGAATCAACATTTCTCATGAATAATGGCCTTCACTCCATCTGTGCTGTGACCCCCACTAGAGTCTTTGGGTCAGCAATGGTGACCAGACCTGAAGAAGCTGCTCCAAGAGAGACTCAAATTGATTAGGGTGGAAGAGAAGCAATTGGGGAGGATTCCAGTCATGGAAGCAAAGTGAAGAAGGGAGGTTTTATTTTGAAAAGGCAACTGGGGTGAATTTTTTTTTGAGGAAAAAACAAGATGTATCACAAATTGGGAGTGATCAACCAGGCTGAAAGTTTGCCTACTAGTAAAGAAGGAAAAGAAAAAGAACTAAAACACATCAAGGAATCCCCCAGAACTTGTGGCTATCCTAGCTGGGCCTTCATCAAATCCAAAAAATGACCCAGCATGACCTCCTCTGCTACAGACAAGGGAGAGAGTAACAACCAAGAATACATTAAGGCAGAAACTTAAGGATAAAAAAACAAAATGAGCAACATGGTATATGCAACACAATGCAGTGAGCCATGTGCAGATCTGTTCATTGGGGAAACAAAACAGGCACTTCAACAGCACATGGCACAACATAGGAGATCTAAGCCATCAGGACCAGATTCAGTGGCCCATCTGCATTTGAAAGATAAGAGTCACTCTTTTGAGGACAGCAAGGTCTACCTTTTGGATAGAGAGGACCATTGGTTTGAAAGAGGGGTCAAAGAGGCCATCTATGTTAGAACTGAGCAACCCATCCTCAACAGAGGGGGAGGGATAAGACAATGTCTATCCCCCAATTGGTGATGCAGTCCATTTGGCTGTTCCAAGAAAATTCCACACTTCTGACTCAGGTGACCCTGAGCTCACAAGTAAACCCCCAAGTACCCACAATGACACCCACAGAGCATTAAAACCAGTTGACTTCAAAGAAAACACAACGTTTCCATTCTCCCTCCCACCAACTAATCTCAGCTGGCAGTAGCTGTCCTTCCATCTCCGTATGCATACATCCAATACAATTGATGAAACGTCCAAGGTGAAACATTTTGTTTTTTTCTCAAAAATCAGTCCAGTTGCCTTTCCAAAATAAAAGCTACTTTTGATGCAACTATGACCTGGATGATTGAAAATCTTCATGGACATATGAAGAAGGAAGGGATGGTAGAATCGTATAAAAATGTCCATGATGTGGAGATAGGGCCTTTCTCCTCTCTCACTATTCCTAATAATGAAACTTGGGACTTGCTGTTGAAAACTAACCCGAAAAATATGACAAGGCAAAGTCCACCTGCAGGCAGGATTTCCTTATAAGGTCCCCTCTGTTTTTTCTCACTATAGGCTTATACCCAAAAACTTCCAACAGTTCCTGGCCTTAATGTTTGCAGTTAAAGAAGTCAACAAGGATCTGTTTCTCCTCCCCAACATCACCCTTGGCTTCCACATCCAAAACAATTATCAAAAGGAGTGGTGGATTTCTTTGATCAGTCTCTCCCTGCTCTCCACACGAGGCCGAATGGTTCCAGGTTATAAATGTTACATGAAGGACCCTCTAATCTCTGTCATTGGATGTGATGACCCCAAATCCTCAAGGCTGATGGCTTCCATCTTCAGCATCTTCAAGATCCCACAGGTAAGCACTGGATACAATATGGAACACACAAAGAACAGAAACACACACAGAAGCTAAGGATGAAAGCAAAGGTGTTAGGAGCAGACACACATCAGAATTATTTTGATTTTGACCATCCATCCTATAGTTGAGTTGATTTCTGTATTTTTTTATGTGAAGATACATTTTTATATAACCACAAAGCAATATTGATATAATTCTGAAAGAGGAATTACTTCCTGACATTCATAGAAGTTTATCATCTTTCTGCACCTTTCAGTGGAGTTTATTCTCTGCGTGGATGTTTTGTTCCTTTGACTTATGATCTATCACAGCCAGGCAAAATAGGTAACTGATGTCTCTTCCTTAGAAGGGAGGAAGATGAAGCTTTCCACTCACAATGAGTAAATCTGACTGGTGGGGCAAGAAATCACACAATGGGGGCCCTTAAAGTCACCATTAAAGTGTACATTGTGTCAGGGTTCTGACCAATTCCATAATAAAATTAGCAGTCTCAAGCCATTTAGAAAGAAAAATCCAGTGGTTTATTAGGAGCGCCATGTTGGCTCTACCTATGGGAAGCCAGCTCTCACTTCACTCAATTTGCACCTTGGCTCTGACCCTCTTTCCCCTCCCCCCAAAGTGTGTTACCAGGCACATTATCCAACGAAGCAATTTTGCGGGTCGTATAAGTCATTCCCTCCAGCCATTGTGGGTCTCCGTGGAGATGGCCTTGACTTTGGCTGGCAAGGCTGTGTCCTGTTTTGACTGAGGTGTGAATTCCTTGGTGCAGCTGCGAGGCCCCTCCCCCAGCCTATGGAAACTCGGGAGCAGGTCAGGGAAGCTTTCCAAGTCAACACTTTGTCTCTAAAAGAGGATTTTCGTTTTCTCCAGCTTGGTGTTGGCTTTGAGTTCACTCAGGGAGACAGAAGAGTTTATCCTTCCTTCTTCCGGATAAATCCCAAAGAATCTCCTCAGTATGTGGGTTTAGTCCAGCTGCTCCTGTATTTCCAGTGGAACTGGGTTGGGCTGGTGGCCCCTGAAAATGACGATGGAGAACTTTTCACCTCATCTCTGGTGCCAATGCTCAAGGAGAAGGAAATCTGCCTGGCCTTCACTCAAATGATAACACTTGATTTTCATACTGCTTCATATTCAAAAGTAAACCATATTTTCAACACTTGGTCTAAAGGGGAAGTGATTATTCTGTTTGGAGACTCTAATACTATTGCAAATGTACACACAGTTGTGTATGCTTATGGCATACTTAGAAAAGCATCATTTCTGAAAGTTTGGATCTTTACATCCAATTGGAAACTTAATGTGCTGAACTCTCAATATCTATTGAAAATGATAAAGCCCTTCCATGGGGCTTTGAATTTTAGGCACCACACTGGGGATGTCTCAGAATTCAGCTGTTTTCTCCTGTCTTTAGACCCTTTGAACCCACAAGAAGATGTTTTTCTCCCACTATGGTGGGAAGAGGTCTTTGACTGCAACATCCACAAGCCTGGAAAGACCCCTCCAAAAGGGGAAAAACCATGTACAGGAAAGGAGAATTTACAGAATCTGCCATCCTACCTGTTTGAAACAAGCATGACTGGAGAAAGCTACAATATCTACAATGCCATTTATGCTCTGGCACACACATTACATGCAATGCATGGATCCAAAAGGCGACCAGCCATGCTGAGACTTGGAGAGAGGATCTCAAATGTCCAGTCCTGGCAGGTAATCTCTGGGTGTCAGTTCTGCCACCTCACTTCTTCTTTTGTCTTACTTCGGTGCCAGCCTGCCATAGATCCTGGAGTGGAGGGAAGCTTTTGGGGAAGGAGAATGGAGCACCTCTGATGTACTTTGGGCCAGCTGGAGAAAACATCTGAAGGACAACCGGCCAGAGAGAAAAGTGCAGCTGCATTCCAAGAACTGCCAAAAACTTCTCTTTTGATTATGATTGGGCATGAGGGGCCAATGGGAGGACAGGCCTGGAAAACAGGGGAAGTTTATGAGGGAATTGACACGGGATCCTCAAACTTGGCTTTGCCTTACTGTACTTCCTTTGACTTTGGCAAAACTATACCTTGCCCTCAAAAATGAAGTCAATGGACTGTTTCTGCCTTCTGAGTTGATGTTGTGGTTATCCGACAGCTGGTGCAGATGGCTGAGGAGAGCGAGGACTCAGATGAGGGGCCAGGACCATTAGGGAGTGGACTGCTGCCTTCAGAGATTGTGGGGGCTGGCAGCAGCAATGAGGAGGTTCCCGAGGAGCCTGTGCCAAGTGCACGCATGAACGCAGGGTTGCTCACAGGAAAGAGCAGCTACAATACCACGGGCAACTCGGGAGTAAGGCTGCAAGGTAATGGCCCCTCCTTCAAGAAGATAAAAGGCAGCTGTGCAGAGAACATTCTTTGTAGGAAGCAAAGACGTTTTGAAACTCAGCCTCATGGCCATTGCAGTTGGTATTTTAAGACTGTTGTACTGAAAACTATTTCTTATCTGTTGTTTTTGGGCAGCCTTGCAAAAATTTGGCAAGGTTCTTTCTTGTCAGATCTGATTAGTTGGAAGCAGCCTTTTAACTGTGAAGAAATAGAATTCTTAGCTGAATCAATAAAAGGTTGTACTGCCTTTGTTTTGTGTTTGCTCTCTTGGAACTGGGTTGGGTCAGGACAGTTAAGTCAAGACAGATCTTATTCAGGCCACAGATCTTTAGAGAGAAAGCTCCCCATGTCAATTTCTTGAGTTAAATATCTTTATGGCATCATATCCCTGCATCAAATCTGCATAAAACCAGTGTCAGGGTTCCAGAGATTGCCCTAATTAAATCATGAGCCTCGAGCCAAGCTTCAAAAGGATCCAAAAGAATTATTAGGAGACACATGTTGGCATTGACCCATATGAAGCCCACACTTCCAGGGATGGGATTCAAATTTTTTAACAACCGGTTCTGTGGGCATGGCTAAGGTGCTTTTAATATATCCAAAAGTCTTTATTATCCCTTTGACATTTTATTTTCAGCTTAAATGCCTATTGATGTCAAAGTGGATTTTTGTCAATTTCTTACTTAAATCTCTTAGTTGTCAGTATAAGGAAGGGAAGAAAAAAAAGCCAAATCCTTTCCCTTCCCTCTCTCCTTCGCTGCCTCAAAGTCTTCTTTGGGAACAATGTTATTTTTTTATAGTTCAAATTCCAGGGTACCTTACGTTGTTGCTTTTTCAGTTTAACTCGGTCAACCAAAACTTTCTCTTCTTATCTCCCTCCTGCACATTCTTTTCCGGTCGAGTTCTTCTTTGAGGTGGCCATTTCTGACCACCGCTGCAACGGCCTTTGGGAAAGGGAGGAATGGCCAGCTGAGGAGGAGAGATGCGGCTCTCCTCGACCCTGCTGGTGGTCTCCCCCCTCTTCACCACCTCTAAGGGATGGCTTAGCCCCAAATCCAGCCGGCTCGGGGCGCTCCGGTGGCGAGCACGGATCGAAACCGCGCACGATTGCGGATTTCGGTTCATTGCCGAAGAAGCTCAAACTGGAAGTCCATGCTTACTTAGATTTTTACATGTGTATGAATTAAAATATCATTTTCTCCTCCTTTCTGAAATGCATAAATATAATAAGTTCATCTTTTTTTCTGCAGGCGTCCCTCCCATTATTTCTGGAGATAATTTCTCCGAGGTGCATCTTAACGACAAATTAAGTAGTTAGCCCTGATTATTTGTTTGGGTCCTGCATTTTGGTCCCACAACAATTTCTAAATGAATTACGAGTTGCTCTTTCATTCTAGGTTCTCTTTTTTTCTAGCCAGGAAGGCAGCATAACCACCTTTCCTTGCCAGCCTTCAATTTTAAGGATTGGGAATTCTGGTCCATTTTCCAGGGTTTAACTCCCCTTTACCCAACACTTCACCCTATAGCATCTTCTCCCTTCCAGCCTTGATTCTTGTGTTATAACCATGCAATTTTCCATTTGACTGAGTTGCTTCTCCATCACACATTCCTTGGGAGGAAAGAATTTCTTGTGGCCAGATTTCTATAACTGGTCTGCATCTTGGGAAGGCTCATAAGGCTGAAAGGCTCAGCTCCACTTTGCTCAGCCGTGGCAGCTTCAGGGCCCCCTTGCTCACTCCACCAAATACCCCTCCTTCTTTTAATTCTCTACCTCAATGTCCTTCCACTCTTACACCCATCCCCTGTGCCCCTCAGTGCTTGCTCGCGGTGGCGTTTGGTTTTCATGGTTTTGTAAGTTGCAAGAACTAGGTACCTGATGAATTAGTATGATTAGGGGTGACATGATGGCTGTCTTCCAACATCTGAGGGGCTGTCACAGAGAAGAAGGGGTTGACTTCTAATCCAAAGCACTTTAGGGCAGGACAAGAAGTAAGAGATGAAAGATTAAGAGAGAATTAAAGAAACGTTTTCTGACATTCTTAATTAGAAACAAAGAAACAGTCAAATCTGAAGCTGGCCTGTCTGAGGCCATTTTGAGACTTTTATGCTGACACACTGAAGGAGCGTGACAGGGAGGGGAGAATGGAGATAATTGGGGTGTTGTAACCAAAATAAAATACTTTCTCTTGGGAACCAAGGACATTCCTGCAGGTGCTCGGCAGGAAGGGACAGGAGTTACCCAGCAACTGGACAGTAACATGATTGGACCATGTGACTAATTGTTTTGGGAAAGTGAAAAACATTTACTTTTAATTAGGTGAAAACTTCAGGAATAGTCAGAGTCGGTTTTCACCAGCCTGTGCCAATATGATATATCCAAAAAAATTGTTCTTTGAGGAAATTGCCTTCCTTGGAGTTTTGTTTGCTGTGGGTGTGTTACTTGGAACCCTGACAGAAACATAGAAAATGGACAGCAGAAAAAACCTAATGGTCCATCAAGTCTGCCCTTTGAGTTTATCTTTTTTATTTCTCTTTAATTTATTTTTTATTATTCTTTACAAATTATTTTTATTTCATTTCAATTTGTTGTTGGATGATGGATATGTGTTTATCTCAAGCCTGTTTAAACTCAGATACTGATGATTGACCCACAACCTACACTGGGAGTTGGTTCCAAGCTTCCTCTACTCTTTCTGTGAAGGAATCCTTTCTAACATTATTTCTGAAGATCCCTCCTGTCAATTTGAGGGCATGTCCCCCATGCTCCTCATTCTTGCTTAGGATCGAAAATAATGCCTTCTAGAACCCTATTCATACCCTTCATCTATTCAAAGGTTTTAATCATGTCATTGTCCCCCTTTCCCTTCTGTCCTCCAGTTGTCCATATTCAGGAAAATCTCCTAAGATGGTGACCAGCCCAGAATGATAGCAGTCATTATGTCTCATTTGGGGCTTTCAGCCAATGACTCCAATTTCTGAAGATCTCTTTTCTTTCAGCTTCTTCCCTATTTGAGGAATGTCCAGTTCAACAACAGTGCTGGTGATGAAATCTCCTTCTCAGAAAATGGACTGGGATCTGCTGGTTATGATCTTCTGAACTGGGTTTTCCTCCCCAATTTATCGTTTGTCCCTGTGAAAGTTGGACAAATAGATCCTGGGGCTCCCCCAGGCCAGGATTTAACCATCAACTCCAATGCAATTGTCTGGTCAAGAAAGGTGAGCTGGAAGGTCAAATAAATTCAGCAAAAGACTCATTCTCTTCTGGGGATTCAAAACTTCCTCCTTACTGGAAAACAGGTCACTGAATCAGAAATTTGGCAACCATCTGTTTAGAAAAACATGGTTTGCATGTAAAATATTTGACGTTTTGCTTGAAATCCAGGATGCATTTAGAGCAGCCAACACCTGTTTCCATAGACGATTTCCATTCAATTAGATTCCCATGACTGTTTGTTTTAGGAAAGCTGTAGTTCAATTCCCAAGTCTTCTTTTATGTGCCAAGTCCCAGTTCCAATCTCTAGAATCTATCGGTGGTGTGGAGTGTCACTGGCTTTAATCCCCCTATAGCATTTCCTGGGTTCCAATAGACCCTTTGTAAACATGTTGACAATGGAAACAAAAATGTACAAATGAATACATGAAACATATTATTTGCTTAGGCCACCTATAGCATTTCTCTTTTCTCTTCTAGAAGGTGCCCTTTGCCAGGTGTGGCATCAAGAGGTGCCAGGCAGGAGAGAGGAAGAGAGTTCCAGAAGGCAAGGAAGTTTGCTGCTACCAATGTGCCCCTTGTCCAGAAGGGACTATATCTAATCAGACAGGTAGAGCACACTTTCAGTGTAGATCTTCCAAGATGAAGGAAACCATTCAGTAGAAACAACTATGAAGTTTTTTTTAATGGATTTGACATTTTTCAAAATATTCATCCTTTGCAGCAGAATCTTGGAGTTGATGGATCTAAATTATCCTCCTAGCCACCATTCGTGCTCCACAGCAATTTAATGCAGGATAGTTTCAGGGCAGAATTCATGGGTTCCCTTTCTAGATTTTCTAGTCCTTCTCTTGCAACCCATCAAGAAAACCAGCAATCAAACTTTCTATGAAGGAGTGGGTTGTTGAGGGTCAAGTTTTAATTTTTATTATTTAAGATGAGCATCTTCTGTCAGCGCTATCAGTTTCCCAGGAGGTTGATAGACCTGTTGGAGAAAGGGGAGATCCACCTAACTTTGTCTTCCTGCCCTTCCCTATAGAAGCAAATAGTCAGAATGAGTCAATCCAAAATCCAAAGTAGAGAACTTGTTTGTCCCAAAGGTGCTTTTTCAAGAGGAAACGGGACTTTCTGGGTTTCATTTAAACTTCTTGGATGAGAATTGAAGTCTTCAGAAAAAAACAGAAATTCTAATTGGCTCTTGAAAAATCACCTTCAATATTGAATAAATCAATATTGAAGGATGCTTTGCCCCTTTTTTATATACCACCAAATGTAAAGTGACTTTATTTCAGATGCAGCTTCCTGTGATCCCTGCCCAGAAGATCAGTATCCCAACAAGGACAACGTCCAATGCATTGCCAAGAAGCTTCACTTTCTCTCTTATCAAGACACCCTGGGATATGCTTTAGTTTCTCTCACTCTTTCTCTCTCCATGATCACATTGGGAGTCCTGGCAGTTTTCCTTAAACATCATGACACACCAATCGTCAAGGCCAGTAACAGAGATCTCACCTACCTCCTCCTGGTCTCCCTCCTGCTTTGCTTCCTCTCCTCCTTCCTCTTCATTGGTCGACCCAGGAAGCTCACCTGTCTCTTCCGA
The DNA here is from genome assembly GCF_900518725.1 of Notechis scutatus. The sequence goes on from NW_020718202.1 coordinate 23,367, forward strand.
CAAACTGCCTTTGCCATTCTCTTTTCTCTTGCAGTTTCCTCTGTCTTGGCAAAAACTGTCATGGTGGTTCTGGCCTTCATGGCCACCAAACCAGGGAACAGGTCAAGGAAACTCTTAGGAAAATCACTGACAAATTCCATTGTCATAGCATGTCCCCTGATCCAAGCCGTTCTTTGTGTCACCTGGCTGGTAACCTCCCCTCCATTTCCCAACTTGGACTTCCACTCCTTGACTGGTGAGATCATTTCTGAATGTCAGGAAGGCTCAGCGTCAATGTTTTATGCTGTCCTCGCCTACCTGGGCTTCCTGGCCCTCATCAGTTTCACCGTGGCCTTTCTGGCTAGGAAATTGCCTGACAGTTTTAATGAAGCCAAGTTTATTACTTTCAGCATGCTGGT
>NW_020718204.1:0-23753 GCF_900518725.1 Notechis scutatus
CAACAGACTGGAAAATCGAATCAACGGACCGGTCGCTCGACGCGACACTGGGAACTGCACGTTATGATCTTCACAATTGGGTTTTCCTCCCCAATCAATCTTTTGTTGGAAAAATGAATCCTGAGGCTCCCCCGGGCTGAGATTTCACCATTAAATCTGATAGAATCATCTGGGCCACAAAGGTGAGCCACAAGGAAATGTAAATTCAGGAAAATATTCATTCTCTTCCTGAGATGGAGAACATCTTTCTAACTTGAAAAAATACCAATTGAGTCAGAAATTATGGCAGTCATTTGATGAAAAATCTGCTTTGCATGTAACACATCTGAGGTCTGATTTGTATCTTTCCACAAAGGGTTAGGCTTGGGAACAACATCTGCTTGAAACGAAGGATGCAATCGCAACAAGCAACAGTGATATCCATGGACCATTGAGGCTCAATTGTATCCTCATGGTTCTTTTTTTTAGAAACGTTGTAGTTCAATCATAAGCCTTCCTCTGCAGGCCAGGATCCCAGTTCTGATCTCCCACATGCATTGGTGTTACAGGAATGCTATTAGCCTGGAATTCTTCAGGAGTGTTGCTGATTTCTGATAGACAGTGGCAAACTATTTCTTTAAAAGGATTCTTGACAGCCTTCAAGAATCCTTTCTTCCGCTTATCTTTTCGGCTGCCATAATAACAGGGGGGAGGGAGGATCAATTGGGCTTTGTGGGGGGAAATGTGCTGGAGGCTTTAGAGAATGAACTGTATAACTTGGGGAAAACTTTATTGCTTATGCTTACTTGCTATCTGCGCAACTGCAGCTCTTTATCAAACCAGGCCAAGGTCAATGGCCAGATGTCTGCATCACCACCTGAAGATGCCCCACATGACATTATACACATTTCAGATTCGGTGGACTGTTCGTACTATTGTGGATGGGAATGTTGCCATAACTTTGTATATGTGATTTCCACACCTAAATTCTCAGATCTTGAATTCTTTTGATGCTACCACTTGATTTCCAGTAATAGTCCTTTTCTCTATAACAATGGAGTCTAAGAGTGTCTTTCGTGGATTTTGAATGGAGCACTATCTGACAGAGAATCTGAACATAAAAGAATAAGGAATGGGAATGGGAAAAGGAATGAATGCAACAGATTCATTGCTTAAGTAATTTCAAGTATTTCTCTTTCAGACTATTCCTTTTGCCAGGTGTGGCATGAAGAGGTGCCATGCAGGAGAGAGGAGAAGAGTTCCAGAGGGCAGGCTGGTTTGCTGCTACCAGTGTGATGCTTATCCAGAAGGGACCACTTCTAATCAGACAGGTAGACTAGACTTGAAAACTAAACCTTCCAGAATTAAGGAAGACATTAATTAAATCAATATACAGTATTTTGTTATTGTGTCATTTTTGATAAGATTAACATAACATCCAGGAAGCAATCTCAGACTAATTACTCGTGGAAATGCACAGTGAATGGATAGCTGGAACTGAACAAATCCTTGTGTCTAGCTAATCTATCCTCAGGATCATCATAAATGAAGGATGATTTGTTCTTTTGATGCCCCATAAATTGCACAGTGTTCTTTCATTATTTCCTTTGTGGGTAGGCAACACATGTATCATCTTTGCAGGAGGGATAATGCACATGGTAATTGTTCAAGAAATCCTTAGGCAAAGACTTTTGATTTCAGATGCAGCTGACTGTGAACCCTGCCCAGAAGACCAATTTCCCAACAAGGACAAGGATCAATGCATTGCCAAAAAGTTCCACTTCCTTGCCTATCAAGACACCCTGGGATACACCTTAGTTTTACTTGCTCTTTTTGTCTCCATTATAACATCTACAGTCCTGGTGGTTTTCCGTAAACATCATAACACACCGATTGTCAAGGCCAACAATCGAGATCTCACCTACATCCTCTTGGCCTCCCTCCTGCTCTGCTTCCTCTGTTCCTTCTTTTTCATTGGTCAACCAAAGAAGCTCACCTGTCTCTTCCAACAATCTGCCTTTGCTATTCTCTTTGCCCTTGCAGTTTCCTCTGTGTTGGCAAAAACCGTCATGGTGGTTTTGGCCTTCATGGCCACCAAACCAGGGAACAAGACATGGAAATTCTTAAGGAAACCACTGACCAACACCATTGTTATAGTCTGTCCCCTGATCCAATTAGTCCTTTGTGCCACCTGGCTGGTCACCTCTCCTCCATTTCTTAACTTGGACTTTCACTCCTTGTTTGGAGAGACCATCTTGGAATGTAAGCAAGGCTCAGCTGTAATGCTTTACACTGTCCTCTCTTACCTAGGACTTTTGACCCTTGTCAGTTTCACTGTCACTTTTCTAGCTAGGAAATTGCCCGATAGTTTTAATGAAGCTAAATTAATTACTTTTAGCATGCTGGTCTTTTGCAGTGTTTGGATCACATTCCTCCCCACCTACCTGAGCACCAAAGGGAAGTCAATGGTGGCTGTGGAGATCATCTCCATTTTGGCTTCTGGAGCTGCTCTCCTGGCTTGTATCTTTTTCCCCAAATGCTACATTATCCTACTGAGGCCAGATCTGAATTGTAGAGAAAATATAGTAAGAAACAAGAATTTCTAAGTAATGTCAATATCGCCCTCCTTTATATTTGTCTTCATGGCAAGTTTAGAATGTGATGATTTCTAATAAATGATGACATGAAGGAGTAATTTCTCTATTTAAAAAAATCTTTATCAAATGCTGCAACTGGTTATACTTTACTTTTGGTCAGCAACTATCATCCAGTCTTTGTTTATCCTGTCTTCAAAATGTCCTCAGTGATGTCCAGTGCTCTGAATTGATGGAAAGCTTGTTAATAAAGATGTGTTTATTATTACAAGGAGAAAGTTTTCTCATTTTATTCCTTTAAATGTAATTCATTTATTTAGTATTTTAAGGGATGGGTTCAGTATTGGTGTTTTTAAGTAAATACGGTTGTTTCCTTAGAGGTTTGAGGCTTTATAGAATTTCCCTACCACAATTCAATTGTTTTTGAAATAGCAGGGTTTTATATCCTCCCCCAACATCCAGATCTGCAGTACTGCCTCGTCAATGTGGGGCAGAATTTCTCTGAGGGGCATGAGCAAAGAGTGTCATAATTGTATGCAGTATGTCAATGATCTCTTGCGATATTTCATCTCTTGGGCTTTGTGTGTATAGGGAGTATCTACAGGAATCATTCTACCCATGCCCAACATCACAATCAAATTTCTTTAATGAGGACAATTTCCCAGCAATGTCATTCAAGGTATGACAACAAGGTATTGAGAGTCATCAAAGTCAGGAGGAACCTACAAATCACAGGTGATAACCAGCACCATCAATAGTGTTTTGGAGGAACCTGGGAGCCAGTGCAGCTCATGTCATGGAACTCTAACATGGGTGAGCCTAAAAGGGCCCAATATTGTAAGTGCCACTTCATTTTAGACCAGCTGTTATTTTCAAGGGAACTCCAAAGGGGGCTGCCAGGGGTCTTCATGATACCCCCAAACTTTACAGTAGTTCAAATTGAAAGCGACCAAGACATGACTGACTTTGAGCAAAATCACCAATCCTGGGTAGTGTCTGATTGGTAGAGTCAAGGACAAGTCACTGCTTTCAGATGGCATGAGCGGGTGGGCATGGATGAGTTGGCATGGATGAGTTGGCATGGGTGGGTTGGCATGCATGGGTAGGCACAAAGGAGTGGGCATGGCTGGGTCAGTGTGGAGGACTCAGTGCAGATGACTCGACACAGTTGACTTGGCATGACCATATGGGTGTGGCTGGGTGGGCATGGGCAGGGGGGTATGAATGGCTGGGTGTGGCCAGATTGGCATTGAACAAGTCATCCTGGCTAACTGGACATGGGAAAACTCAATGTCCCACAAGCTTCTTGCCTCCCCAAACTGCTGGCAGCCAAGTGGGTGCTTCCCGGAGCCTACGCTGGGGCCTGGCAGTGGTTGATCTACAATATGCTCCAAAAAAAACTTCCTTTCTGATTATATGTGGCAGTGGAGAGTTTGAAAGAGCTCAAATTTCCAGCTGCATCCCAGGATCAAGAGAAGATTAACTTCCCTCCCGCAATACTCCCCCTTCTGATAATTGCAAGGTTGCACTCCCGCTATGAGTCAGCACATTCCAGTACTACAAACATACTTTGGAATAGTTTTCCGATATGTTACATGTTACATGTGCCATGCCCTGGGGGTTAGCTAACATTGTCCACTCTGCTGCATTCAATACCAGCTACAGCTTCCAAATGGGAGATGACCAGTGCTTGAGTGGCTGATCACGGGGGTTCATGATCCAGGAAACTAGCACTTTATATGAAGCTGCACAAAGGACCACTGAGCCACAACTACCACCTAGTCCTCAAGGAAGAGTTGTGAGTCCAGAAGGGCTCCCAGATTACACACCAGCTCTATCTGCAGCATTACAACCAGGGGTGGGCTGCCATCAGTTCTCCATGGTTCAGGCAAAGCCGTAGCTAACTGGTAGCTAATTTTATGGCCACTTCAGCAAACCAGCAAATCCCATACCTGGCTGGCCCTTCCCACCTCACCCGCTCCTCCCAGGAGTCCCCATGTAGCCCATTTTGGATACCAAGTAAGTACAGGGCCCATGGAGAGACTTGGAGAGGGCCAAAATCTTTCCCTGAACTTACAACATTTCCTTGCAGCTCATCTCTGTGGCCCAGGTGATTCCATCAGAGTTAATGGTGAAATGCTGACCTGGGGGAGCCTCAGCATTAACTTCCCCAAGTTATACAGTTCATTCTTTAAAGCCTCCAGCACACTTCCTCCCCCACAAAGCCCAATTGATCCTCCCTCCCCCCTGTTACTATGGCAGCTGAAAAGATAAGTGGAAGAAAGGATTCTTGAACGCTGACAAGAATTCTTTTAAAGAAGTAGTTTGCCACTGTCTGTCAGAAATCAGGAACACTCCTAAGGAATTCAGGCTAATAGCATTCCTGTAACACCAATGGATGTGGGAGATCAGAACTGGGATCCCAGCCTGCAGAGGAAGGCTTGTGATTAAACTACAATGTTTCTAAAAGAAAAAACCATGAGATTACAATTGAGCGATGTTAGGAATATAAGTCACCTAACAGTTATTTGGGTTGGAAATATATAAACCAGGATAGACATTTTCATACTGTATCTTTAAGAAAATGCAAAAATTGTAATTGGGTGTGGTTTCTCAAATGGCCATAAGATGGAGCCAGAAACCTGGGTTGTTTAGTCTTAGTTTCAGAAGGGAGTGTGTATCAGTGAGTCTCTTTTTCCTTCTCTTGGAGAGTATTGCCGTTCCTTCATTTTTCCTTCTAAATGGACTGTTATTCTTGAATTTGATGTAAGTTTGTTACTGAACTGTTTTTGACACTGGACTTTGTTTTTGGATTATCCCTGGACTGAAAACTGACCGATTTAACCTGTGAATGACTTTGGACTGCTTATTTTGAACTTTGTTTAAACCTTTATTGGCAGTAAAAACCTACATTTATTGTACAGTGTATCTGTGTGCTGTGTGTGTATTATTCAAACACTTCTCTCACTACGTCTCCCTGTATGCGCTCATTCTCCTAACAGGAAATTACCTCAACACTGGTTATGGGCCCAGGCCATACCAGACTCAGATAACTGAGAGTTAGTGTGAATACACAGTACTGTATACAGACAGCTGTTTACTGTTTAAGTGTGGGTTACTATCCTGGTAAAGATGGCACAAGTCACTTCAACAAGTCTATCACTGATAACCCACACTTGGGTTATCCACACTTGGGTTGGATGGAACAAACTATGTTTCCTGGTCTATGAAATGCAGTCTACTTCTGCATAGAGAAGAGTTATGGAATGTAGTTCAAGACCCACCGGATGTAAATGCTTGGGATCCAGTAAATGAGGACGATGCCAAGAAGCTTGCTGACTTTAAACAGAACAACGAACGAGCTCTTTGTATAATTGGACCAACACTGAGTGACCAGCAGCTAGTCCATATTCGTGGAGAAGAGTCTGCTGCTAGGTGTTGGGAGAATTTGAAGAGGATTTATGTTCGTGACAGTGTAGGTGCACACATAAATCTTACACGTAAACTGTTTAGAGCACGTCTTCTGAAAGGTGGAGATATGTTAGCTCATTTGAACTTCATGAAAATAACTTTTCAAGAGCTACATGAAAAAGAACTGATATTTTCAGAGCTGCATCAAGTTTACATCATTCTTTCCTCATTGGATGAAAGTTATGATGATTATGTATCTTCACTGGAAGTCCTGACCAGAGATAAACTGACATTGATTGACATAACTGGAAGGTTGCTAGAAGAAGCAAGAAGACGGCTGGATAGGGACCAACTGAGAAAGGAACAACCACAAGAAGAGAATTTGTCTCCAACTGCCTATACTGTTAGGAAATGTTTCTCTTGTGGGGCTAGGGGACATATAGCTAGATTCTGTAAGAAGGGAAAACAACAGAATACTATTAAACACCAAAAGGCTAAGAAGAATGTTAGTTTAGCTATGTCTAGCAATTCAACTGTAAACCATGATTTGTGGGTTATTGATAGTGGAGCGTCGCAGTACATTACTAAAGATAGAAAAAGGTTTGTAAAGATGTCCCCAAGTAAACAACATGTATCATTGGCAAATGGATGGAAGATTAACACATCTGGTGAAGGTACTGCATATTGTTCTTGTATAAATGAACATTTAACTATGTTATATGTACCTAAACTAAAATATAATTTGTTATCAGTAAGGGCTTTAGTTAAGATTGGTTATGTAGTAACCTTTAGGGGAGATAACTGTATAATAGAGAAAGAGGGTAAAAGTATTACTGCTACTTTAGCAATGATATGATAAATTGACTGACTTAGATAAGATTTTGACAGGTATTGATGAAAAGGTGATTAAAAAATTGTATGGATATTTATTAGAAATTAAATTAGAAGAAGAACAAGTTAAAGAAACTATGATTGCTTGGGGGAAGAATTTTGGATATGGGATTGATTTAGAGAAATGGCAAAAATGTCAACAGCATATAAAGAAAATTTGTATAAGATGTTTTACAGGTGGCATTTCCCCCCGAAAAGAATAGCAAGAATGTTCAAGAATAAATCCGAAAATGTTGGAAATGTCATCAGATACCTGGTTCATACTACCATATGTGGTGGACTTGTGCGGATGCAAGAAAATACTGGACTAAAATCCACACGTGGTTCGAAAAAATGACAAAAAAACATAGATTTGAAACCAGAGATATTTTTATTGGGAATTTTACCTGATACATACAGTAAAGATTTAAAATATTTGATTGTAAATGTATTAACAGCGGCTAGGATTTTATTTGCTAAAAATTGGAAAAATGAGAAAATACCATCGCAGGAGGAAACCATTAAGAAAATATTGGAATGTGCTGCAATGAATAGATTGACATTTGAAATCAGAGAACAAGAGGATAAACAATTTTACAAAATTTGGGATCTTTTCTATCAATGGTTAGATAATAAAGTATAATATTAAAATATGTAGAATTTTAGAAAATAATGAATATATAAAGATGTATTTTTTTCTCCTTTTATTATTATATCTATAAAATTTTTCTAGGATAGATTTGGGAGGATTATATGAATTGTTATAAAATAAACTAAGTAAATTATAGTTATCTCACAAAGTATGAATGAACAAAATTATAGTCAAATGATTGATTAATGATAGTAGGGTATTCAATTTTTGATTGATAATATGAGTTATTATGCGATGTAACTGTAATTGAGACTATGAAATGGATGCACAAAAAAATTGTAAACCAACCGACACACTGCTTGTACATTTATGGAAGAAAGTTGGATGTTTTTTATGTTTTGTTTGTTTTTGTTTGTCTTTAAAAACCAAAAAAAAAAATTTAAAAAAAAAGAAAGTGTTACTGCTGTCCATCGTTGGTGGTCTCAATGCCAAATCCTCAAGGCAGATGGCCTCCATCTTCAGCATCTTTAAGGTACCACAGGTAAGAGAGCTTCCTTGGATACAGTATGGAGTCGACAGAGATCAGAAAGTTACTCAGAAGCCAAAGAGGTAGGGTTTTTTAGGTAGGAGAGTTCATTCTTTAGTAAAGGGTAGCCAATGTTTTAGTGCCACTTCTTCTCTGTATCAGGTTGATGGTGCCTTCTCTTGTCTTCTGACAGACCACAACCAATAAAAATGGACAGCTGGTGGCACTTCCTAAGAATGGAAGAAGCTTAAGGTTGACACTTAATGTGACTCGGCGTAATTGTGAGGGCCATCAACCATACAATGGTCACTACTAAAATCAACATAAAACTTTTACTTTGTCTTTGAAAAAGGAATCTCTTTTTCTCCAGCTCGGTGTTGGCTTTGAGTTCTCGCAGGGAGACAGAAGAATTCATCCTTCCTTCTTCCGGATGAATCCCAAGGAATATCCTCAGTATGTGGGTTTAGTCCAGCTGCTCCTGCATTTCCAGTGGAACTGGGTTGGGCTTCTGGCCCCTGCAGATGACAGGGGAGAACGTTTCATCTCAACTCTGATACCAATGCTCCAGGAGAAGGAGATCTGCCTGGCCTTCACTGAAAGGTTGAAATGGGATGATATTCAAATTACAATGAAAAAGTTTCTTCTCAATTTCCTTATCTGGTCTAAAACAGAAGCGTTCATTCTGTTTGGAGGCTTCACTGTTGCTACCAGTGTACTAGTGGTGGTAATTAGTTATGAAAAATTCAAAAAGATATCATTTAGGAAAGTTTGGATCTTAACTTCCCATTGGAAAGTTAGTATGGAGGAAATGCAAGGTGTATTGCAATACATAAAGTTTTTCCATGGGGCCTTGCATTTCAGGGACTACTCCGGGGATCTCTCAGAATTCAGACGTTTCCTCCTGTCTTTAGACCCCTTGAAACTCCAGGGAGACGTCTTTCTCCCTACATGGTGGGAAAATGTCTTTGACTGCAAGTTGCATAAACCAGGGAAGAGCCCTCCAAAAGGGGGAAAAACATGTATAGGAAAGGAGAAGTTGCAGAATCTGCCCTATTACACTTTTGAAACAAGAATGACAGGTGAAAGTTACAATATCTATAATGCTGTTTATGCTCTGGCACACGCTTTTCATGTGATGTTTGGATCCAGAGCCCGACCAACTGTGATGAGGTTTGGAAAGAGGATCTCAACTCTCCAATTGTGGCAGGTAATTAGTGTTGCTTTTTACTCAGTCCACTGATCCTTAAGAGAGGAAGCTCCCATATGAAGTTCTTCCGTTACTTGTCTGCATGACCCCGTATCAACCCATCTTAAAGTGGATTAAAACAGCAATCATTAAAAACAATTAAGAACAATATTTTATTGAAAGAAGGTAGAGGGGGGAAAAGTGAAGGAAACCAAACTGGTGAGCCATTAATTTAATACAGGAAAGATCTTTATAAAGTCCTGAATAACAATTAGTTTCACGGGGTGACTATTCCATGGAGGAAAGTGTCACACCAAAGCAAGATACAAATCTGGATGTGTTTGTGCAAAACATTTAATCACCTCAGTTGTAAAATCGTACTGAGCATCTATGTAGAACAATCTCAGTTGCTCTCAGAATGTGCCCTGAATCCAACTTGTAAAAACACACTCAATTTGTTTTAACCTTGGCGGTGTTTCTATAGTTTAGTATTGTGTGTGACACTGGCCCTTTTGTTTAATGTACCATTTAAATCAAGGGTGGGATTCAAATTTTTAACAACCGGTTCTGTGGGCGTGGCTTAGGTGGTGGGTGTGGCTTGGTGGTCATGTGACTGGGTGGACATGGCTTGATGGTCATTTTATTGGCTGGGTGTGGCCAAATTAATATCACTCACATTGAGGCATGCATCTCCTCACCTGGCCTCTCATGACTGTGGGGATGCTGCAACAGTCGTAAGTGTGAAAAATGGTCATAAGTCACTTTTTTCAGTGCCATTGTAACTTTGAATGGTCACTCCATATAAGCAAAGTACCAGCAAAGGAGGGGAAAAAACTCCAGAGAGGTTCCTGAGACAGGAAGTCTAGTCCTGCCAAGAATGTAATAAGGGTTAACGACAGGCAGTTTCTGTAAGCAACACCAGAATGTTTCCTTCCTGCCTTCCTTATAGGATTAGGCCAGTAAAAAATTCTTCTAACCGGTTCTCCGAACTACTTAGAATGTTAACAACCGGTTCTAGTGAATAGGTGCAAACTGGTAGAATCCCACCCCTGATATGAATCTGCACTGTATATTGGACATTAATACAATTGAGTGAGTCCAGAAGTATTTCCCAAGAAGAGTATTAACCACACTCCTCTGCTCACCACAGAATACCCTATATCACCAGGCTTGAGATTTTGGGCTTGGACAATCTTGAACTACACTGCCTATGATTAGACTTAAGTGTAGCACACAAAATTATCTGCTACAATGTCCTACCAGTCAATGACTACTTCAGCTTCAACCGCAACAATACAAAAGCACACAACAGACACAAACTCGATGTAAACCACTCCAAACTTGATTGCAGAAAGTACAACTTCAGCAACAGAGTGGTCAATGCCTGGAACTCACTACCTGACTCTGTTGTTACATCCTCTAACCCCCCCCCCTTTATTCTTAAACTATCTACTATTGACCTCACCCCATTCCTAAGAGGTCTGTAAGGGGACGTGCATAAGTGCACCATCGTGCCTACTGTCCCTGTCCTATTGTCCTCATTTATTCGTACCTATTTCCTGTATTCTTACTCATGTTTGTACTTATACCTATTACCTTGTAAGTGGTGGACAAATAATAATAATAATAATAATAATAATAATAATAATAATAATAATAACAACAACAACAACAACTTGTTGCACTACTTGGCTTGCTGTGTGAAAACAGCTTCTGTTTAATAATGGATGGAAACTAACCAAGGAGAGAAGCAACCTACAACAAAGGAGAAATTTCTCAACATTGAAATCAATGAGGAGAATGACGTGGCTTTAAAAGTTGTGGGTGCTGGAGGCGTTTAAGAAGAGACAGGATAGCCACTTGTCTGAAATGGTATAGGGTCTCCTGCTTGAGCAGGGGGCTGGACTTGAAGACCTCCAAGATCCCTTCCAACTCTGTTGTTCTGTTTCTATGTCAACCACAACACCCAGCAGGATTCAAAGTGGTCCTAATGGGCTCCTAGTCTGAAATTAATGCAGAACTTCCTGCATCAAAATGACCAACTAGGGCAGGTTCTTCCTTCTGTATGGCCCTACTTGGACAGACCTGGTTCCTGCATTCTGCTGCTTTTGGCTACAGTGGAATTCTCCACCATTGTGATAGAAATTATTTATTCATTTCCAAAATACATTTGTCAAATACATTTGAAAACTTTGGGCCAAAATAACAATTTGAAACTGCATGCAGCCAAGAACCACAAGAGGGAAATCCATTAATTAAGTTTGGGATCTGGAACTAAAAGGGTTGTATGTCTTTTATTTTGATGAAATTGTAGTTGGAAGCGGTGCCCTGTAATAAAGGGAAACTTTTGTCATTTAAAATATTTGGTGTTACTCCCGATTCTTCAGATCTTCACCAAGAGAATTTATCTAGCTTCTCAGACATAAACCTATCTTCTCAAGATGGTCACCATGTTGTAACAGAAGCCATGATGTCTCATTTGTAGCTCTAGTCCAAATATTCCAATTTCTGAAAGTCTCCTTTCTTTCAGATTCTTGCCTATTTGAGCAACGTGCAGTTCAACAACAGTGCTGGAGATGAAGTCTCCTTCTCAGAAGATGGACTGGGATCTGCCCGTTATGATCTTTTCAACTGGGTTCTCTATCCGAATCGATCTTTTGTTCCCATAAAAGTTGGGCAAGTAAATCCTGAGGCTCCCCCAGGCCAGGATTTCACCATTAACTCTGATGGAATCACCTGGGCCACAAAGGTGAACTGCAAGGAAATGCTGTAAGTTCAGGGAATGATTCATTCTCTTCCTGAGATGCAGAACATCCTTCTAACTTGAAAAATAATCAGTTGAGTCAGAAATCATGGCAGTCAATTGGTGAAATGCAATTACAGCAAGCAACAGTGATTTTCATGGACCATTTCTGCTTAGTTGCATCTTCATGGTTCTTTGTTTTAAAAATGCTGTAATTTAGTCACAAGCCTTCCTCTGCAGGCAGAGATCCCAATTCCAATCTCCAAAATCCATTGGTGTCTCAGAAATGCCACTGGTCTGAATCTGACAGGAACTGTTCCTGATTTCTGATAGACAGTGGCAATCTATTTCTTTAGACAAGAATCTGAACAAAGATGTAGGAATAAGAAAGGGAAATAGGAATGGGGAAAGAATGAATGCAGCAGGTTCATTGCTTAATTAATTTCAAATATTTCTCTTTCAGGCCATCCCGTTTGCCAGGTGTGGCATGAAAAGGTGCCAGGCAGGAGAGAGAAGAAGAGTTCCAGAGGGCAAACAGGTTTGCTGCTACCAGTGTGATGCTTGTCCAGAAGGGACCTTTTCTAATCAGACAGGTAGACCAGACTTTACATCTTAATCCTCCAGAATCAAAGGAAGACATTCATTAAATGAATCTATTTTTGTTATAGTGTCATTTTTATAAGATTATAGATTAATAGACTTGGAAGGGACCTTGTAGGTCATCTAGTCCACCAGCAGAAGCAGCAGCCCAAACAGACCCTACACCAGTAGATATGTGTGACACCTCTATTTGTCTTCATCCAAGCAGGGGTGGGATGCTACCGATTCAGCCCGGTTCTATAGAACTGGTAGCTGTGAAGAGCAGCTGACATCGAACCTGTTCGGTGTTTGGCCCAGAGCCTGCCCGGGCTCTAGGTTGTCCTTTATTCCCTGCTTTTCCCTCCTCAGCTGCTTTGCATGGCACAGCTGAGATTGAAAAAGCAGGAAACAAGAGGATTTTCAAATGCTGTGCAAACTTCTGCAGCGCTTGTCAGCTGTCCGGGCGGCACAGCTGATTTCTTGCAAATGCTGCACACACGCGTGTTATGATTGTCCGCAGTTCAGAAAACCGGCAAATCACTCCACTGGCTGGCCCCACCCCTCCCCACCCACTCACTCCTTACCTGACATGCGAGCCATCCAACTTGCCTGGTTTGGTAAGTTGTTATTTTTCTTTTTTTTCCCAACCATCAGCTGTTCTGCTGTGCCGGGAGATTTAGATTAGCTAGAAAGCAGGAAATCCTTGGATTTCTTGATTTCTAGCTAATCTAAAAGCAGAGCCGAACCTTCCTTAGGACTGAAGTTTCTACTTTTCAGTGCAGACTCAGGTAGCCGATTGGACATAAATAGATCTCTAAGTGAATTTGTGATTCTGTGAACAACTCAATCTGCCTGCCTGCTTTGCCTGCTTTTGGGTAAAAGTTGCTCTTTTTTAAATAAAAATATCAATATTTACATACATGGTGTTTTGTGAGTTAATTTTGTGAGTTTGCTTGCAAGCAAATTTTTTGTGACAGACTCAGGTAGCCAATTGCAGAAAGATAGGTCTCTAAGTGAATCTGTAACTCAATCTACCTGCCTCCTTTGCCTGCTTTTGGGTAAAAGTTGCTCTTCTTTATAAAAAAAATCAACATTTACATAAATATTTATAATATTTAGATACAAGCCATGCCCACCCAGTCACATGACCACCAAGCCACACCCACAAATTAGGCCACACTCCCAGAACCAGTTGTTAAGAAATTTGAATCCCACCCTTGCATCCAAGGGTTTATCAGCAGGGATCTGCCAACATTGAGAAACAAATAAAGTAATAATTAGCACTCTGCATGAGTTTGTTAAAAACAGATCTTGCCAAACTAATTTTATTTCATTTTCTAACATAGTGACTAAATCAGTAGACCAGCGAAATACTGTGGACATAGTATATTTACTCTCTGAGGAAATAGACCAACCAGAGAAAGAGGAGCTCCACCTATTTATGTCTCTTCGATAGAGAGGGAGAGAGAAAATAAAGTCTGGATGAATAGATTTGAAGTACAAACCAGAAAGGTTGAGGCAGGGATAATGTACTCACAAACAAAACAGCAACATTCCGGGATAACAGAATTGCCGGTCTTCTATGGGTTCCATTATAGATTGGAAAAAAAACAGGCAGCAACCTCAAACTGAAAGCCTCATTACTCATGGATATAGCTGGACCTGAATGAATGTCCCCAGGATCATTGTAAATGAAGGACGATTTGCTCTTTTTCTGCTCCATAAATTGCACAGTTCTTTCATCACTCCCTCTGTGGGTAGGTCACCAGCAGAAAGGGAACATGTGTATCGCCTTTGTGGGAGGGATAATGTGCATGGTAGTTGCTCAAGAAATCCTTAGACAAAGACTTTTGATTTCAGAAGCAGCTGACTGTGAACCCTGCCCAGAAGACCAATATCCCAACAAGGACAAGGACCAATGTATTGCCAAGAAGATCCACTTCCTTGCCTATCAAGACACCCTGGGATACACTTTAGTTTTTCTTGCTCTTTTTCTCTTTGGGATCACTTCTGCAGTTCTGGTTATTTTCTATAAACATCATGACACACCAATTGTCAAGGCCAACAACCGAGATCTCACCTACATCCTTCTGGTCTCCCTACTGTTCTGCTTCCTCTGCTCCTTCCTCTTCATTGGTCGACCTGGGAAGCTCACCTGTCTCTTCCAACAATCTGCCTTTGCCATTCTCTTTGCCCTTGCAGTTTCCTCTGTGTTGGCAAAAACTGTCATGGCCACCAAGCCAGGGAACAAGACAAGGAAACTCTTAGGAAAACCTCTGACCAACTCCATTGTCATAGCCTGTCCCCTGGTCCAAGCACTTCTTTGTGCCACCTGGCTGGTAACTTCTCCCCCATTTTCTAAATTGGACTTCCATTCCATATGTGGAGAGGCTATCTTGGAATGTAAGCAAGGCTCAGCTTTAATGTTTTACATTGTCCTTGCCTATATAGGTTTTCTGGCCCTCATCAGTTTCACAGTGGCTAGGAAATTACCTGATAGTTTTAATGAAGCCAAGTTCATTACTTTTAGCATGCTGGTCTTTTGCTGTGTTTGGATCTCCTTCCTCCCTACTTACCTGAGCACCAAAGGAAAGTCCATGGTGGCTGTGGAGATCTTCTCCATTTTGGCCTCTGGAGCTGCTCTCTTGGCTTGTATCTTTTCCCCCAAATGCTACATTATTCTATTGAAGCCAGATCTGAATTGTAGAGAAAATATAGTAAGGAACAAGAATTTCTAACTAGTGCAAGAATCAGCCTCATTTATATTTATTTTTGAAGCATATTTAGAATGTGATAAAATTTCTAAAAGATTATGACATGAAGGACTAATTTCTCCATTAAAAATCTTGTATCAAGTTCTGTAACTAATTACAGTATACCCATGGTCAGCAACAATCACTCAGTCTTTTTTATTTTATACTTCCTTATTTTAGCTTGCCTCTAGCAACCCTCTTCCTTGTTGTTTAACAATAAAGAAATCTTAGAAATGTCACAAATCCTCAAAAAGGAGTAACAGGCTGTGACTAAAAAGAGCTTCTTTTAGCTAATAAAGATCATAATCTCAGAAAGTGATTAAGTAATGAAAGGTGTGACTTAGTGTCCATTTGAAAAACACATTCCAAAATGGCTGTTTTTTCAACAATGAAGTGATTGCAGCTCCTCCCCCCAGGTGAGAGGCTCACTGGCTGCTTAAAAGCACAGCTCCTGAGGCTTCCTGCAGACCTCTGCTGTATGGAGGATCATGTGGGCTGATTCTAGGACTCCCCCTAACCCAGGAGAGTCATAATAAACTAAAGAAATGGCTGTTCCTTTTGTTCATAAATTGAAAAAGCCAAAAATCCAGAGAAAACCCCCTGAGGGAGCCTCCCTGGTCTAGTCATCAGTCAGCCATCTTCACCAGAAGTCCTGCTTTCCTAATGCAACCTGCACAGCACTGCAGAAAGCTCAGAAGCTCTGGAAGTCTTCAAAAGATAAGATTCAAGGTTCTATCATATCTCAAGACATGAAACGTCAAAAACTTCATCAAAAAAGCACAACAGCTTTTTTCTGCGCCAACTCAGGAAGCTCAAACTGCCCAAGGAGCTGCTGATCTAGTTCTACAGAGGAATGATTGCAGGGGTGGGATTCTACAGGTTCGCACCTATTTGCTGGAACTGGTTGTTAACATTCTAAGTAGTTCGGAGAACCGGTTAGAAGAAATTTTTACTGGCCTAATCCTGTAAGGAAGGCAGGAAGGAAACATTCTGGTGTTGCTTACAGAAACTGCCTCTCCTTATTACATTCTTGGCAGGACTAGACTTCCTGTCTCAGGAACTTCTCTGGAGTTTTTTTTCCCTCCTTTGCTGGTACTTTGCTTATATGGAGTGACCATTCAAAGTTACAATGGCACTGAAAAAAGTGACTTATGACCACTTTTCACACTTATGACTGTTGCAGCATCCCCACAGTCATGAGAGGCCAGGCGAGGAGATGTGTGCTTCAATGTGAATGATATTAAGTTGGCCACACCCAACCAATAACATGACCACCAAGCCACGCCCACCACCTAAGCCACACCCACAAAACTGGTTGTTAAAAATTTTGAATCCCACCGCTGAATGATTGAGTATACTTTCAATTCTTATACCTTTTCCCTGTTTCTCTATATCTTGTTTCTGTCCTTTATAACTTCTTTTCCTTTCCTTCTTCCCCCTCTTCTTCTCCCTCCCCTTTTTACCCCCTTGTCTGTCTACTTCTAATTCTCTCTTCTGTAATCCCCTCTTCTGTTGCTTTCTAATATTATACTTATTTTTCAAACTATTCTTCTTCTTTTTGGTTGTTTTTTCAAATCTTAAACTTTTCATTCTCTTTTTTTTCCCCTTTCCTTTCCCCCCCCCAAATTACTTGATCATTAAAAATGGCTCCTTCCTTGTCCCAGTCTTCTTGTTCTACAAACGTTCCTTGTTGTTTCTCATAGTT
Organism: Notechis scutatus; assembly: GCF_900518725.1. Next base: position 16,939 of record NW_020718204.1, read on the forward strand.
CCATATCTCCATTTCTAAGAGTTGAAATACAAAGCCAAAAAAACCTCTCCCTTCTTGTGCATCTTCTTTCCATTTTTTAAGTTCCATTTTCAATTCTTCTAAAAGTGGTGCCATTTTAGACACTTTTAAACAACCACCTGATTCACTTTAGTCAATAACCAATGCAATAACCAAAAATCCAAAGATCACGAAATAATCCAAATAATCCAAAGCTATTTCATCTTGCTTCTTTTTTCCACTTTCTCTTCCTGGGGTTCTATTATTCTGTGTCCAAATTTCACTTAAAATGTATCTTTTAGGAATCTTGTTGAGGTTTCACTGTAAATTCCTTTTATTTCCAGGCAGTCTCCTCCATTTTTGCAGATCCTGCCCTTTTATTCTTTTTCTCTCCTTTCCTGCTTTTAAAAGTTTTTAAGTATCCAGAAATCTTTATTATCCCTTTGACATTTTATTTTCAGCTTAAATGCCTATTGATGTCAAAGTGGATTTTTTTTTGAATTTCTTGCTTAAGTCTCTTAGCTGCCAGTATAGGGAAAGGAAGAAAAAAAACCCAAATCCTTTCCCTTTCCTCCTCCTTTGCTGCTTCAAAATCTTCTTTGGGAACAATGTTATTTTTTTTATAGTTTAAATTCCAGGGTACCTTATGTTGTTGCTTTTGCAGTTTAACCCGGTCAACCAAAACTTTCTCTTATCTTCCTCCTGTACATTCTTTTCCGGTCGAGTTCTTCTTTGAGGTGGCCATTTCTGACCACCACTGCAACCACCTTAAGGAAAGGGAGTAATGGCCAGCTGAGGAGGAGAGATGCGGCTCTCCTCAACTCTACTGGCAGTCTCCCTCCTCTTCACCACCTCTATGGGGTGGCTTAGCCCCGAAACCAGCTGGCTCGGGGCACTCTGGTGGCAAGCATGGATCGAAACCCTGTTTTTCATGTTTTAAATTGTACTTAGTGAGCTCCAATGGAAGGAAAACTGGTTATAAAAGATGTGTTTATTATTTCAGATATTTCTAAGTTTATATGGGAAAGGAAAAAACCAACAATCAGATACAAACTGCTGCAAGATGCTAAGGAAAAAGGGGGTTGGGTTTACCAGACCTGAAATTGTATTTTGAGGCATGGTATTCTGGCCTGGTTAAAATAGTTGGTAAATCTCCAGAATAAGAGGCTACCTGAATTAGAGGGCCACGAATTAAGGTTTGGATGGCACGGTTATTTATGGTATGATAAAGTTAATGTTGGTTTTAATAATCACTTTGCTAGAAATGCCATACTAAAAGTTTGGAATAAATATAAAACAAGGTTCTCTACGAAGTTGCCTCTTTGGATGCCCCCCCAAGAAGCTTTTTCAAGAAAAGAAATGTTGGTGAAGCCAGACTGATAGACGTATGGTTACATAATATATTTCAACTCTGGTGAACCTACATTAAATTTGAGGGAAGAATTTGAATTAGAAGGTTAGGTTTGCCACTGTTTACATATCAACAACTGAAAAAATGATTTAAATTAGATTTTGAAAATGTTGTGGGTTTCATTTTGCTAAAAATGAATTGGAAATTTTACTGCATGGCAGTGATATTATTGCTAAGATTTATAAAATGTTGTTGAAATTGAATTTGGAAAGTGAAAATGTAAAACATTATATGATTCAGTGGGCAAGGAATTTTGGATATAATGTGATGCTTGAACAATGGGAAAATATGTGGACCAAAGGTTAAAAATTTACACTAAACTATAATTTAAAAGAAAAATGTTATAAAATGATATATCGCTGGCATTGAACACCGGATAAATTATCTAGAATGTATAAAAGTATTTCAATTGATTGTTGGAAATGTAAAAGAAAGAAGGAAGTTTTTACCATTTATGGTGGACCTGTGATAAAGCAAAGAAATTTTGGAGTAAGATTCATATTATAATACAGAATATTCTTAAAAAAAAAAAAAATGAAACCAGAAACTTTTATTTTGGGTTTAATGGAAAAAGACTCGGAGAAAAATTTGGAACTTAGATGTTATATATGTTGACAGCAGCAAGACTATTATACCCACAAAAATAGAAGGACATTTTGATTCCCACTATGGATGAATGGCTACAGAAGCTGGTGAAGTTGGCAGAAATGGCTAAATTGACCATTTTGGTTAAAGGAAAGAATATAAGTAGTTAGTTTCCACCTGGAGACCATTTGTAAACTTTGTGCTTGAAGTGGAAAAAATGAAACTTCGATTTTGGGTTTTACCAATGAGACTGGTGTTTTTCTAGAAATGGCTAGTTTATATTATTATGGGAAAACAAAAAGTTATTGTTTGATTTTAATGCTTTTTTTAATGTAAAAGAGAGAGTTGGAAGTCGATGTTTCTTCTTTCCTTCCCCTAATTTCTCCTCACATTTCTCTCCTCCTTCCCCCTTTCTACTATGACTTCCTATTTACTTTTTATTTTGTATTTTATCTTATAATCTAATAAAAATGATAAACTGGATTACAGATGTGTGTATTATTTCAAGGAGGGAATTTTCTTATTTTGTTCCTTATTTTATTTAGTTAATTTTTAAGGTACCATTTTGAAGGATTGGGTTCAATATCAGTGTTTTTATACATATTTGGCTGTTTGAGGCTTTATAAAGTTTCCCTGCCTCTGTTCAATTTTTTTGGAAATAGCAGGGTTTAAATCCCTCACACCCATCAAGATATGCAGTACTGACTCATCAATATGAGGCACAGAGTTTTCCTGAGAGGAATGAATGGGAACGCATAGGAGGTGCTTGCTGAGGAAGTGGAGAGTGCATGAAGGCCAATGGTGTCTGGCAGTAGCTGCAGCCCAATAGAGCCCACTGGAGCTCTGCAGCCCATGCTGTGCAGGTGGATCCAAGCAATGGACTGCCGTCCCTCCAAGCATCAGGCAGAGATAGAGACATGGGATCAGCCTGGCCCTAGCCCACAACATGAGGGACATCAAGCTGGCCACACGCACCCTGGCCACACCCACCCAGACACCCACAAACACACAACCATGACCCACCCACCCCGGTTCGCACTGAGGGCAACAACAATCCTGATCAGGCCCTCAATGAAATGGATCAGACACCCCAGCTCTAGCTCATGTTGAGTCAGCTTCATCCCTCATGTTCCTTCAGCAGAGCGCTGGAGGTCTCTTGATCCTTTTCAGCTCCCTCAATTGAATCCTGGGGCATGTTGGGAACCATGGACCAATAGAGGTTGCATCCCATCCAAGGCCCCAGTAGCTTTCCTATCCCAGGAAGTGCCCAAGGCCTCAGAAGGACCAGGCAGCAGAGCCTGGGGTATTATCTCTGGTACCCTTTGGAACCTCATTGGTCACTAAGAGTGGACTGGTCAAATAGATCCTGTCTCCCTGCATTGAGGGGAAGCATAAAAGATTCTCAAAGTCACCAGGCCACAATCTGGCCAGGACCAAGGGGACCAGGATAGCTCCTCCTCAGATCACGTTGGAATTGGTCTGGTTTGAGTTGAGCCAAGAAGGATGGAGGCCATGTTGAAATGCCTCTAAGGCCTGTCTCAGGGATGGCAGATTCACATTTCCCAAGACCATAAGTCTGGGGACCCCTCAATTAACTGTGAAATGCCCCCCAGAGGCTCAGACAGGGAGGTTGCCACACAGCAGGAAGGCAGGTACACTAGTAACGATCCCAACTGGCCCTGTGAATGAATTTTCAAGGAAAGAGTTTCAGACTTGGAAATTTTGGGAGCAGCACCCCAAAAGACCAAAAGAGGCACCTGGACAACAATTGCTACCCTTTGACTAAAGCAACAAAAATTTGTAAGTGTTGCTAAAAATATTGCAGTTAATATCCTGAGATTCCTCCTTAAATTACATTTCTGTCTTGTGCCACCATACCCAAGTAGAACTCCTATTTTCTGACCAAACTATGGCATAAGCCAAAAATATATTTTGTGTTCAGGAGTCACTTTCACGTAGGTCAAATATACAACTTTCCCCATGACTCCATCTGCTCTGTGAATTACAGGAAGAGATACAAACATGTTTCCCATTCTGCTGCATGAAGAGTAGCAATTGCTAAGGGGATAGGGCAATGGCCTTTCCCTGTAATTATCAGAAGAACAGGCATTCTTCATGTATCGTCTGTGGATTTCTAGACACAAAGATCTTCCAGGATAAAATCTGCTTTTAAAAATACATATGAGTTCACCAGCAGGGGGGCAGAACGTGTCACCTTAGCTAGTCTTGCAAAGAGCTCACTCCTGGGTTTGAAGAGTCTCACATGCCTTTGTTTCCTGTATGGTCACAGCCCAAGCACTGATACGAGGAAACCTGGTTGCTATAAATTTGTCCTGGGGACCTCCAGGAGGCACAGGTGGTATCTGATCTGCTAAAGTTCCAGTGAGATTTCAGGAGCAACCTGTAAATCACTTTCTGCATAAATTGTGATTTCTGTTCTAGAAGGGAAGAAGACAAGAATGACCAGGCAGGAGTCATGCTACTGTTGATGCTGATGCTCTTCTGGCTCCTGGTTCCAACTACAGAAAAGAGGCTGCAAACCATGTGTGTGTTCAGGGATTATATTGAGTTAGATAAAAACTACTACAGGCCTGGTGATCTCATTATTGGTGGGATTTTGCCGTTGGGAACCAATTCAAAGTCGCCTGTCTTTGACTTTAATAGAGTGATGCATGTTGCAGAATCTGCGTAAGTTCCAGCTGGAGGGGAAACATACAGATAATTGTTCTCTTAGTTTAAAATCGGGGACTTTTTTCAGAAATATTTCTTCTAATATTTGCACTGTCCTGGTGTAGTGCACATTTTGTGCTTTTCTTGAAAAATCAGCAATTTATTTATTTATTTATTTATTTGATTTGCCAATTGTTTACAAGATAATAAGTATAAGTGTATACATAGTTGTGAATACATGAAATGGGTACATATAAGAAAAATAAAAGAAGAATAAGAGAAACAATAGGACAGGGACAGTAGGCACGTTGGTGCGTTTATGCACGCCCCCTACAGACCTCTTAGGAAAGGGGTGAGGTCAATAGTAGACAGTCTAAGGTTAAAGTTTTTGGGGTTTGGGGAAGAAACTACAGAGTCGGGTAGAGTATTCCAGACATTGACTACTCTATTGCTGAAGTCATATTTCCTGCAATCAAGTTTGGTGCGGTTAACTTTGAGTTTGTCTCTATTGTTTGCTCTTGTGTTGTTATGGTTGAAGCTGAAGTATTCATTGACAGGTAGGACATTGCAATGTATGATTTTGTATACCATGCTTAAATCAGACCAAAGACGGCGTAATTCAAGGTTTTCTAGTTCTAGAATTTCAAGTCTGGTGGCATAAGGTATTCTACAACGAGTAGAGGAGTGGAGAACTCTTCTTGTGATATATTTCTGGACTTTCTCAATTGTGCTAATATCAGATAGATAATGTGGGTTCCAGACTGATGAACTGTATTCGAGTATTGGTCTAGCAAATGTTTTGTATGCTCTAGTTAGTAGTGTGATATTACCAGAGAAAAAGCTACGTAGGATTAGGTTAACAACTCTTAATGCCTTTTTGGCTATGTAGTTGCAGTGGGCTCTAGCACTTAGATCATTAGAGGTGAGTATTCCAAGGTCCTTTACAGAGCTTGGGTCATCAACAAGATCTTGACTATTCAGCTTGTATTTTATTTTCTGATTTTTTTTTTTTTTTGCCAATATGTAAGACAGAGCATTTATTTGTTGAGATTTGAAGTTGCCATTTGTTTGACCATTCTGATACATAGTCAAGATCTTTTTGTAGGGTAGCAGTATTGTCTGTGGTATTGAACAGCTTTACATCATCAGCGAAAAGAACGCAATTGCTCTTAATATGATCACAGAGGTCATTTATGTAGAGTATGAAAAGAGTTGGTCCTAGAACACTGCCTTGGGGGACACCACTATTGACAGGTACAGAATTTGATAGGACGCTCCCAATTTTGACCATTTGTTGTCTGTTTGCCAGAAATGCTTCTATCCAGTTATGCAGTTGTCCAGAGATACCATAGGATATTATTTTTAGGAGTAGTTTGTTAGAATTCTCAATCTCTTCATCAGGAAGATGATAAACAACAAAAATCAAGAGGGAAGTTGTGCTGGTCTAGTGAAAAACTCAAATCATAATATTTATCTCAACAGTAATTTGTGATATAAAATTCAAATAAAAGATCAACACTCTTATATGGTTCAGGAGGTACAAAAAAATTCCTCACCGTGTTGGAATAAGCATTGCCCATGAATAATGGCCTTTAGTAAATCTATGAGGTGACCCCTGCCAATTGTAGTCCTGTGCTCAGCAAGCTTTACCAAACCTGAAGAAGCTGCTCCGAGAGAGACCTTAAATAATTGCAGTGAAAGGAGAACAGTTGGAAAGGATTTCAGTCACTGCAGCAAAGTGAATATGGCGGGGATGATTGAGAGTATAAAACAGTCCATGATATCTTGGGGAAGGCTTGTCTCCTTTTTCACAAACTAATCTAATCTTAGCCAAGGAAACTCCTTTGAAAAAAATCCAACCCAATTAAATTTGGGAGTTTCGGCACTCAAAGGTCCCCCCCAAACAGTGAAGCAAACTCTACAGCCATGCACAAGCTTTCGTATAATGTTCCCCAATGTTTTTCTCACTACAGATTAGTTACCAATAACTACCAGCAGTTCCTTGCATTGATATTTGCTATCTCTGAGGTCAATAGGGATTTTCTTCTGCTCCCCAACATCACCCTTGGCTTCCACATCTATGGCCATTTCCAGAGGGAGAGGGATATTTCCTTAAACAGCCTCTCCATGCTCTCCTCACTAGGCCAAGTGG